>JAMQGT020002161.1:0-11059 GCA_024447675.2 Pterophyllum scalare | reverse complement strand
CTCATTCTGCTGCTGCGTGCTGCTTTACTGTCGTCCGGCTTCACCCAAGTCTCCCTCACTCACTCTCTCTCTGTGCGTGTGTCAGAGTTGCCTTCCTCTCCCTCCTCCTCCCCTCTCATTGATTCCTCTTTCGCCTGCCTTTCGTGTGCCCTCTCAGTGCCTCTCTGAGCCTTTCCCTCTTGTTTCCTGTTCTTTCTCGCTCTTTCCGCTTTGCTGTTTCTCTTTTCGTGCCTCTCCGCGTCTTCTTCACCAGTTGGGATAAGGTAGGTTTACTCCTTTTATTACACACAAAAGCCTTTTGTGATATCTTGCTTGCTTATTTGGCTGATTGTTTTTTCTTCCTTTTCCCCCCCCCCACTTATCTTTTTCCTTGTTCTCCCTCGCTGCCCTCCCCTCTCCTCGGCTGGGGGTGTGTGGTGAGCCCCGGCACTCTGGCAGGCAGAGCGGCGGAAAATGAAAGCACAAAGCAGCAAAATGCATCAGCATGAATATTAGAGATGTCGTTAAAACCCTGACTCGTTTTTCTCTCTCTCTCTCTCTCTCTCCCTCCCTCTCTCTCTCTCTCTCGCTCTTTGTAAGGAAGTAGGCCAGCAGATGGTGCTAGCAGTTATTACATAAACTTTCACAACTTAACCCCCAAAGTACTGGATTTCTCCCACGCCACAGATTGTCAACATTGTAGCTTTTCACTTCCTCATATTGGTTACTGAGAGTAATATGGTGATTTATAAATAAAAATGGCAGCATCCAAGAGAACTAGCTGAACAAACAGAAAAACTAAATTCCCAAAGGCTAAAAATATAGTTCCCAAACAAACTGAACACAAAAATGCAGACTCAGAAATGAACACAGCAGAGCATAACTTTCACCTCCCTAATCAAGTCTGGCACACACACACACACACACACACAGAGAGGCCTACACTGCTCCAGTGGTGAATTCAAGCAGTTTTACCGGGTCAAGGCCAGGTCATCCTGCTATGAGGGGGGGGGGCAAGAGCAGAAGCTGGGATGAGTCCAAGACATGAAGCTCTTCCTGTGAGCCATTCAAAATCTTTGAGAGCATGAAGGCCTTTCAGGGAACTCCTGACAGCACGATGCTGGGGCCATGTGCACCGGCTGGCACATGGTATTGGGAATTTTTCAGACACATGCTGGCCTGACGCCAGGCACAATACTCACCAGCTACTGGGTTGGGCCAGAGTTACTGACTGATACCATCAGCTTTTTTCAGTCTGTGTTTACTGTGCAAAACAAGGTAAACCAATATCTTTCCCACACAACAAGTCTATTTCAAATGCAGCTGCAGAAAACAGAGTTTGCTATCTGTTCAGTTCCATTCAATTCAGGGAGATACACTTCTCATGCCACCCCCCCCCCCAAAAAAAAAAAAAGTTGCTGATGATGGCCAAATCCAAGACACCAAGGATTCATGGGATTAATGATTACTACAAGTCAAAGCACTGACAGTTCTTAAAACACCAGCACAGACTTTCAGACAGGAACCTTTTATAGACATCCTATATAATGTTATTTTTTAATATATAACTTATATTATTACATTCTGATCCTTCTCGCATTTGTTGTGAGTTTATGGTGTGAAATGTGTGGGTGAGTGTGTGGAGGTTACAGCACAATATGGCTTTACACTTCATGTTGTACACATAATCTAACAGCCTTATTCAAAATATGTGCGTGTGTAAATAGGGTGTTGGTATAGCAGTGGCACTAGTTCTCACACTACCTCCCTCGGGTTTGTTTTGCTCTTAAAGCTTTTATATTGTGTCTCCTACAGAAACAGTGATGGCAGCCATGTGTGCACAGCAATTGTCCTTTCCAAGTGTTTGCAGCAGCAGGCATTGTATCAACCTGCCAAGCCAGGCCTTGGAGTTTGGACTTTAAAACAGACCACATGCTTGCTGGGAGCAGAGCAACAGCATTTTCTCCAAGCTAAACAAATCTATTGTCAGATAATGCCCACCAGGCTACAGTCCCCGAGGATGACTCAACGCACACACATCCACAGTGCAATGAGTGCTAAGTCATAAATTCAATCACTCCTTTACAGATTAACAACAACAACAAAAAAAAGTCTGCTCATAGTTCCCATTAAAATGCAAAAATGAAAATAAACTTTGCCATTAATTCATCTGCCATGGGTTTACAAAAGTATGCAATTTTATATATTTCAATATCATACAATGGCTTATCCTCAATTTAAAAAAGAAAAAACATCAGGTAACAATGACATTACACAATCTAAATAGGCTAACATGCCATTTGAAGAATAAAATGAGCAGGTACTCTTTGGAGAGTCTGCATAATGCCTCCGTTGAAACAAAATTTAGCAACTACATGTTGCTGTTAATAATGAAACACTTTTGCTGCATTGCAAATGTTGTTTCTGCCAAAACAAGATAAAAAGAAATGAAGGGGAAAACAGTATAAAAGTCAACAACATGCACATGCTTCAACGGTCACATGGCATGAAGCCACAGCTCCTTGGCAACGAGACAGTTAATATGCAAACAAGCCTGGCAGCTCTGTATGAGGGGAGTGGCTTCCTTTTAGGACAGATGAGGGAGGGGAAAGGAAGAGGAGGGGAGGGAAGTAGAGAAGGGGAGGGGAGTAGCAGAGCTGGTGAAAGGAAGCGGGTGGGGAAAAAAAAAAAGTGTGCACGCACAGAGAAGCAGCGTGGCTGCAGAGGCACAGGTGTCTGTCTCTGAACACTCCATTACTTCCTCATCAAAGGGTCTGTATTAGTGTGCCACTGCTCTCATTTCTTGCCTGAACCACCATGAGAGTCTCTACTAACTCACTATTAGGAAAATGGAGAGCTCAGAGCTAGCGATGCACTGGCTGTAAATGACAAGATGGCTAGCACCCACAGGGCTGCAGAGCCAAAAGCTAGCTCTTACTCTCATACCGGTCTCAGTTAATTTCCAGCTCGAATACAATGACACCAAGTGTCAGTGACAACATTGTCATTTAGTGCATGACGAACAAAGAAAAAGGCTGAACTGAAGTAGACAGTGTACACATTTAAGGTTTTTAATCACTATTTAGGCATTAAACTTGTACAAGTGATTGGTAAATCACTACCTGGTTTAGATAATGCTACTTTCGCTGGTGGTTAAGCTGACTGTAGTGTTCTTAAACTATAAAAGCTAACACAAGATCAAGGAGAGCTGTTCTGTATCTGAGACTCAGTTTTGTGATTTTGTTATGTCTTCAATATCCAGCGCCAGATGGAATCCATCCCAGCCATGACCCTGAATATGACATGCTATGAAGAAAATGTATGATCTCCTGTTTTTCAATTTTTCTTTTTAGCTAAAAACATTTTAGTTCAAATTCTCAGGCTGCAGCCAGAGGTTTAACCAGTCTTCAATAATAAAGTGAAGTATGTATTTCTTGGCCAAAAGACAGGCAGCTAAAGCAGTTCTCACAAATGAATAAGAATCAATTCAAATGTTTGCTACCATTTCAGGAAATGCTGCTGGATTAGGTGAGGGTCCTGTATGTTCAGAGGTTGCAAGAGACAGAATACACGACACTCGCCTTTAGCGAATCCTCCAAATAATTACCGGCTACCTTCTCGTGTTTAATTTAAGGTACGGCAATTGTGTCTGTGTGCGTAAGTATTGGCCCACGGAAAAGGGTTTTCAACCAACACAAACATGCTCCTGTGCGGTCCTCCAAAATCCCAACTGCACATTGCTGGACGTGGATAATGTTGTGTCGGTCGCATGCTGATTGGTTCAGTAGTGGACCAGAACAGGTAAGAGAAGGACAGCGGTGTTCACCAGGAATGAAAGAAATATTGTGGGGAAAACCCAACACAAAACAACAACAACAACTAAAACCCGACAAATATCAAAAAGTATGAGAAGTACGGTTCTGGCAGTACTGGGTGCTTTTCAATATTTTAAAACACTCAGTTTCGCTTCAGCTCTTTCAATGTTATAACTTCACTCTTTGATGGACCAACAACAGCACAAGCAAGAGCAGCCCACAGACCAGTTGAACCACATATTTTGGAAACTACCCCTATCTGACAACAGACACTCTCTGCAGGTAGACAGGTGATCTGTAGCTGCCCACGGACTGCTAATCGACTGCCAACACTGAACCTTAATTTCCCCTTCACACGGGCGCAATAGGACTGTTACTAGGGAGCTCGCAGGATAAAGACCATTTGACGAACGTTCTCACCGTACCCGTCACTCGGATTCTTACCTACATTTCTGTCTAGAAAAATTCGGGCTGGTCGCACAGGTGTGAAAATAGCTTGACCGTTAAATAGCAGCATTCTTGCCCATCAGAGAGGAGTAAGTGAAATCTGTGTTTTTCCTGCAAATAATAATTTTTAAAAAATGCCGGTGCCATAAAAGGGGTTTTGGCTTGTTGGGTTTAATTTACTCAAGCTATAAAATACATTTTTGTTTGTTATATTATATTGTTCTTACATGGGGCAGTCACCCCCTAAAGTTTTAAGCCAAGAAGCCTGGGTTGTAGATTTTTAATAAACTTCAAATTAGATTTTTTTAAAAATCTTTCTTCTACAAATGTGAAAGGTGTTTAAACCACTAAAAGGCCATTTTTATCTTAATATTAGTTCAAAACATACTGTATAATATGAGATGCTCACAATGCTGCGTCCACTGAGTTAAGCATTCAATAAGCCCAACACACCTAAAGAAGTGAATGAGCGTGACAAGTTCACTGACCTCAAAAGAAACAACACTGCTAGCACACCATGCGTTGCATGTTTACATGTATGAATCTGTCCAAGACATTTACAGATAACACACATTTAAGCCAGGATCTTGAAGCCAAAGAGAAAAAGAAAGATGAATACAATCTTTTCACAAACACAAACACACATGACATGATCTTTATATCAGAGTCAATTCACCACAAATACAGCACTTGGTGTACTGGATACAGTTAACTAACTGGTCCAGCTAAATTAAGGACACACTTTACAAATGTAATTGTGCTGCACTCTGACCCCACAGGCTTTAACAAAGACCGCCTATAAGCTTGTGATTATGCAGTGCACTAACTGACTTATTCCTTTATTTAATGAAGTTCAGCACTGACAGACATTCATTCCCATTTCCAACAAAAAGGCCTTTAGGTGCAGATGGATTTAGCAAAGAATGTATAGCATGCTGGACATACTCAACTAGCTATGTCAGAATTAAACACTAGGGGGTGACTGTGAGGAGGCAAAGCAGGAATGCAAGGTAAAGAGAAAACATGTCTACAGTCGCCTTCATATGATTCATTTTCACATATCACATCACATATATTATTTTTTTTTCTACATTTCACTAAAAAGGCAAAGGGGGGGGGAAGAGGAAGCATGCAACAACCCCACACTATAACAATAGTGATATTACACTAAACAGCATAGTTTTTAACCTCTGAGCTAGTGTCACAAATGGGTCACCATTTGCAAGGGTTACCGACTTTTGACTGGCTACCCACTTAACCACATAAAACTGAAACACTGTCTACTCTTCAGCAATATTTCTGAAGTCACCAACTGTACTATATCCATGTGAATAGTAGCCTTTAAAAACTTTTTTCATTATGTTAATTTCATTATTTTGCTGAAGAAACTACTGGGGAAAACAAACTCTGTTTTGCGTTGGCTTCCCTCAAGATGCTCATTTTACCACTGATTCCTAAATAAATAAATAAATAAAACAAACAGCTGTGACGTGGGTTTGGGGGGGGGGGTTGGCCAGAATATAGAGTATAGCCTAGTGCTGGCTCTGTGTCAATCGGGGCCAATGACTGAGAAGGGAGAGAGTGATTCTAAGTAGGACATTTGCCCCTCTTGCATCTTTCAGTGTCAGCTCAGAGGGCAGACACTCAGCGAGATTCAAGATGATATTTTAAGGACTAGCACTGCGTGTACGCACGAATGAGTAGAAGTCAAAATGAAAGCAAGAGACCATCCATCCATAGAGGGACAACTCTCACAATTAGTAGTTGACAAATTGTACATACCAGCACGACCACTGGGGAGCCTCTCTTTTTAAAGCGGAATACCGGTTATTTTAATTAGTATACTTTATCCTTTCAAAACCTGGGGAGATGCTCCACTCACACACACACACACACACACAGACACACACACACCCTTTGTGGAACTAATACAAAACATACGTAATTACATGCAACTTTCAAACGCTGCACAGCATATACAAGACAAAGCCACTGTGACATCACCCATTGGTTAATGAAGTCCCGTCACAAAGCCTCAAGCTACGCATTTTGGCTATCACCATCTTGGTGTTTTGAAACTGGACTTGTCAAGGATGGGGTGGAACTGACTTAGTGGAGGGACACTGCATGCTCTGGGCTTATATTTTAGATAATTTAATCATATTTTATATGAAGGGGGGAGGGTCTGGCACCACGTGAAACTCGTCCATTCCTATCAAAATGAAAAACAGGAGCTACTTGGGCTAAATCTTGTAATATTTTTTGATCCACATGCACGCTCCTACTTGTGATTGTAATGGAGGGTCTGCTGTTAGTCACAAATGCAAATCAGTGCTCGTGCTGCCCAGCATAACCAACATTTCCTCCCTGCTGTGTTTTCGAAAAAAAAAGTCTACCAACAGGAAAAAAAATATTCATTAGGGATGACAGAGTTTGCATTTTTCATTCAAAGGTAAACTCATAACTGTTATTCGTGGTAACACCATCACTGGCCTGACATCCTTTTTATTACCCCACCTCTTAATCTTCTTCATGCTTTGAAAAATGTGTAGCTACTCCACTGATTTATCATCATCTGTTATTTTGATTTTAAATTGGAGCTCCATGTAATGGCGTGCTTGCAGAGATGCTCGCTTATTTTCTCTCCTCGACTTTCCCCCCCCCACCTCGTTGGGCGTGCATGTCAGCAAAAGACTCCGGAGTGTGTGGAGTGCATAGTGAAGACAGACTTTATTCACAAAAGCTAGGTAAACTAGTTATTCATATTTTATTGATGTACAGCGCCGTTTAAGTGTTGGGTCTAGTATGTTAAGCAGTCACCTAAGCAGGTGAGGGCACCTCCCTCTGTCACGCTCTATATGGAAAATTGTAAACAAGCAAAGAGTAAAGTAAGACCAATTTAAACCCCCAGAACAATTAGTTTTTGCTGTACTTTGATGTAGGAAGCAACGGTTGTATGTACATTTTGTCAGGCCATACACCCAGTTCAACATAAATGGTATTTCTCAGCTGTTTGTCATCACAGAAAATTCCAAAGCCAAATTTCATGGAACTTAGTGGAGCGATGAAGCACGGACAAAGGTGAGATCCATTTAATTTGGGTGCAGTTCTGCATTTCTTTCTTAAAAATTGTGAAACAGAGCATTGGCCCCGCTTGAGGATGAGCTTTGAAAGTGCCCTTCTAGGTTTTTTTTTTTTTGCTGTGGTTGTTCTGAGTAATGATGTGGTGCTCTCTGAATCAGAGATGGCACAGCAGGTCAGACACCAGGCAGTGAAGTGGAACTGAACTGTGCAAAACAAGCAAGCCGGATGATGCCATTCATTAATGGGAACATCGGTGCAAACTGAAGAGTGGAGCCGAGAGGAGGTCCCTAAGGATGCGAGAGAGAGAGCGAGGGAGCCAGACAGAGACAGAAGGAGAGGGAGGATGGGAGGGATGAGGTAGAAGAGAACTCAGCAAAGGGCTTACTGCCAGACCTTTACAGCTCCTTCATTATTGAAGCAGGGCAAAGGCAGAGCAGGGCCAATGCCTGCGTAAGGAGGAACACACAGGGAGGCAACTACGTACATTCGTGCACAAGAAACAGTGCAGGTGTGTAGTGAACCTGCAGGATTTGATAAAGTGAGGACTATTTTCCCAATTCTGATCTGTACCTTCTGCTCTGTGCAACGTCAGATCTCTGTGGAGTGAATTTATACTAGAATGGGAGAGGGTAGACACACAGCCTTTTCCCAACAGGAATGAATAAAATGAACAGAATTACCTCAATTGCATCTGCACTTGACAAAAATGCCATCCAGTGACTTAAATGTTAGGAATGCTGTCTTGTCTGTTAAATCAAAAATAATAGAAATATATATAATTTGTTATGACAAGGCTCATAAGCTGCAGCATACAACTGATTTTTTTTAAGCTAAAAATGGCAGGTAAGAGAGTATAATGAGGTCTAAGCGAGAAGTGGGGGTGGCCGTCCCCAAGCCAACCCGGGCATGACTTCACACACACACACACACCACATGAGGGGTTCCCTGTTCGACTAATTTACCTAGTCAATTAAACATGAAAGAAAATACACTCAAATTGAGCACAATCGAAACAAATGTGGTTACACACTGCTCCTTCTGAGCTATTATATGGCAATTTTTCATTTTCTTGATCAAACAACTGTAGTACTGCAGTCATCTGCCTTACTTTCCACCTCACTACACCCGTTAGTGGTGGGCAGCTGTGCAACATCTTAGAACTGAGAGTTACCCGAGACTGTGAAAAATAACATGTAACCAACTAGCATTTCTGGTACCACCTAGGAAGAGCGCCAACATTTCATCAACTACTCAGTCAACTTAGTCTACTGTACTAGTGTGAAACCATCTGAAGTCAAAGACAGACGGCTGTCAACCACAAATGTCTGAAAATCCAGTGGCAGGGAATTAGTTCTGGTCAGCAGCTTCACTGCTGATAAATGTTACAGCTGAACCCCAAAATAAGCACGGGCGCACAGGTTTTAACTCACAGTTCATTTCATAGACAGAGGAGGAATAACAGTTATTCAATTTCTAATACACTGTCAAATTTTCATCAGAAAATTACAGAACATAATGAAATGTTTAGCCACGATTTCTAAAATATATATTTTTGCATTAATGAGCAAATGACAAGAAAGAATAGTGACTGGTAAAATTTGTAATTTTAAGTATTTTTAAATTTTGTATAAAATAGCTCAAAGTACGAATCACTATCACTAATAAATGCCAACAATTACGCAGATCTATGTTTGGTTGTTACATTATACAAAATTAGGAAAGCTGTCGAGATTGATGTTTCCTTACGCACAGAAAAACATCCAGTCTTATCCTCACTATATTATTTATTTTTATATATAAAAATTAACAATGGAGTCAAAGTAGAGGATGGGACAGCACAGAAATACTGAAATGAAGTACAAATATGTTAAAACTGTAGTTAAGTAATGTACTTTACTAAATGTACCAAGTTAAATTCCATCACTGGAATTGCATATTGCCCTTATGCAATGGCAATCTCAACAAGTTGGCTAAATCATAATAGAATTTTTAAAACTTCACAAATTTCTACACCTTTCCATTGTGAGCTCTAAATTGTAATGTGCATGTATGGCATATTGACTCAGTGAATGTGGAAAACTCTAATAAGTCTTAAAGGGCACATATTATGCTTTTAAATCCTTCCTTTTCATATATAAATCATTCACTTGTGGTCTATATAAAGTAGAACAGCGACGCTTCAGTCTGAATTCCTCATTACTGTAGCTCCACAGACCCCTCGTTTACCCCTCTTCTGACACCCGTCTCAGAGCAACCCATTTTGGTGCGGTCTCTTTAAATGTGTATGAGACATTTCAAGCCCGCCCCCCTCCAGGTCGCAGAGCGTTCCACTCCACCCCGTTCGGCCATTATTGTAGTTTCACGGCAGCGATACGATTAGCTACTGGCAGAGAAACTTTTTATTCACAATATGAATGAAGTGAGCAAAGCCTCGACATAGGAGTTAGCTAACGCCAGCATCAAGAACGTCACTGAATCCCAAGACAAAAATCGGCAAACACTAACCCAAATAACGTTATTCAAAAAAAGTGGATTTTGCATGATATGTCTCCTTTAAGACGTCTCACGCTGTTTGCATGGATGGATGGATCACCTCTTAAATTACAAAAAATAATTCAACAAAAAAAAATCTTGTTGTTTGGCAATTTTTTAAAGGGAGTAGGTTAATGGGAGTCTTCCAATTTGGATAGGATTGGTTTCAGCTTTTTTAAAATCTTGGCTATTGCTGAGCTGAATGTTTTCAGAATGTACTTTACATGTAAAGAAATGAGAGAGAAATGGAGAAATTTATATATATTTTTTTAAATATAGGCAATGTGCATTGATCTTATTGATCTTGGCCCACTTGTGATCAAACTGGGCTATATTTGACACCCCTGGTGTAAATACCACAGATGCTTTCACCAAGAACACAGCAGGCACTGCACTCTCAAACCCTTCATTTTTGCTGGCTTTTGCAGTGCTACAAGCACCCACTGGACCTTGTGCTAGCATTATTTTTCTATAGGAATGAACCAAGAATCAACACACTGTTCTTGAGGCAAATCTTGTTAAACCCACACTCAAATTAAAATAACATTTATAGAAAACTATTTTTTGCTTTGCTATAATAAGGCTTCTTCTGGTTCAGGTCCAGTACAGATACCCTGGCAGTAGGTATCTGCCAAAACAGTACTGATCCGATACCAGTGTTAAATTAACAATCTGTATTCCTCATTGTGAGGAAGAGACTTGATATCATTCGTTATGTGTAAATTATTTGCACTAGTCTTGAGTCAAAGTGAGAGTCATCAGGTCATTTAGTCACAGGTGTGCAGCTGACAGTAGACCGCTGAAGTGAATTCATATTTACTCATGTTGACAACAACATGTTACCTTCCTCTAAGTATAATAAAAGCTTACCAGCAAGTGTTACACTGAACCAGTGTCCTAGATTCCTAAGCTAGAAATTATCAACACACTTTATCAGACTGAAAACAAATAAACAAACCAGAGAGAGCAAAATCATCGTCACCACTGGACCATCAGCAAACATACAAACAGAAGGTGTTGGAGCAGGCCTGAAATTCCTCCAAACTGCTGGCATTTGCTAGCTCTGCCACATGATGCAGTGAACACAGAGTAACGGAACTGAACTGATCAGATCAGACCGTGGATTGTCTCATTGTCACCAATATCCAATCCAAATATCGGATCAGCACACCCCTAACATATACAGTGCCTTGCGAAAGTAT
>JAMQGT020002160.1:0-19617 GCA_024447675.2 Pterophyllum scalare | reverse complement strand
TATGTTAACGTACTTCGTTCAGTTAGGTATTGCTCACTAGCATTGCACTGTATCGCTTGCTAGGAATGTCCAAAAACAAATCTCAGCATACTACGTAATATTTCCTGTAATCCTTAACCCTTTAATACTGACTGTGTTGCGTCACCGACATGATGTGTTTCAAATGTCCCGCCGTTCCCAGACTCATTTTACTCATTTCACTGTAACAACCACATTGGCTGTGAAACACGCTTTATCATCTGTAATGGTTCCAGGAAAACCAGGACCTGTAGTTTATTTTTACCCAGTGGATAAAAAGGCAGTGGGTTGAAAAAAAAGAAAGAAAAACAAGTAGTTTACTAGGTGTTCCCTTACAGACATTTGAAAATGCTTGCACTTTTATGTACATTTGACCACTAGAACACTCCACCTCATTTACTCATTCTCTGTTCACTTATGCAATGTAGTCTCAGGTAAAATGTTTTGAACTCTTTACTTCTTCTTCAGAGTTTGTGCTGCTTTAATTTAGGCCAATTGTGGCATTACTAGAATTATGTCTGGAAAAAACAGTGAACTTCTGGGTGCATTTGTGTGTTTGTGTTTGTGTGTGTATGAGAGAGAGCGTGTGGTTTATTTTAGTGTGCATCAAGCCACCATATATAAATAAGGGAAGGTTTTTGATAGCGTGCCAGCAAAGCTTTTAGTGGAGGATTTCTGTCAGCTACAGGTATACTAAGTGCGCTCTCTCGCCACATTTTCACTCACTATCTCTCTGTCCCCAGCTCCTGTGTGCACTCCTCACCTCCTTTTCCTCCCCATTCCACCTCCACCATGTTTCCTCCTACCTTCACCACCATCTTTCTCCTCCTCCTGCTGTCATCTTTTTTCATGCTGCCCTCTCGCTGTCCTTGTAACATTATGCTGATACCTCGGCACTCGAATGTTTCTGATCTTTTATCGCCCACAGCCCTCACGGAGATGCTCACCACTTCACATCTCCCTTTATTTCTGGGATGCTGTTTTTTGTTTTTGAGTGATTTTCTACAGTCATTTATTACTTTGTTCTTTTTAATTACTTTCACCTCTATTCTTCCCTTATCTGTCTTATTATCTTTCCCCTCGTTATTTTCCTCATTTTCTCTATTTTTAGTTTTTTCTTGCTTACATCACCTTTCATTCCCAGTTTGTACTTTTATTAGTTGCTCCAGTCTCAAATCCTCCTTTACTTTTCTTTGTCCAGGCTTCCTTCATTTCCTTACCTTTGTTTCTTTAGTTTTCCTGTCTCCCTCTTCATTTTGTGCATCATTATTTTATCAGTCTCCTCCTCAAGCCTTGTTTCCTTCCCTTCTTTTCTTCCATAGTTCTGTTCTTCATTCAGATTTTTTGTCTTTTCTTTCTTCTATCTGTCCATGCTTCCATAACTTCATCATCTTTCCTCTCTCTGTGCGCATTTTCCTATCTTCCATCACTTCTTTCTACAACTTTTGTTTTGATTGCCCCATTATATTCTGTCTTGTTTTCCTTTAATCATCACACAAAGCATCCTGTCCTTTTCTTTGTTTCATCTTCGATCATTGTCTTTCTGCTAACTATCCTATCTTTTGTTTGTTTCTTTCAGCCCCACCCCTTCCTAATTTCTCATTTGTTTCCTTCTTATATCTGCCCTCCACTTCCATCTTCTTTTCAAATCTCTCATGTATTCTTTTCTATTTGTCTATTTTTTTCATTGGCCACCTCCTCTCTTCCAACCTTTTTTCATGTATGTAAAAAGTCCTTTCCTAACATCCTTCCATCCACCCTTGTCTTCTTTGTCTAATTCCTTCTTCTCTTATGTTTCCTTCTTTCTTAACATGCTCTGTCCTTTTGTGTTAGTTTTGTGTTAGTCTTTTGTTAGTGTTTTTCTTTTGCAACATGTTGCATGTTCATAGTTGTACTCACTCACACTGAATGTTTTCTCTTCTTCCTCTTACCTTCATCTTATGCTCTCTTCTCCTTCTTTTCTTGTCCACCTTGCCTTCCCAGACTGGCAGGTTGCTACGCTGGCCCTGTTGCTAGGGGGTGGAGCCCTGGTGCTGATGTCATTCCTGGTTGCTCTGGTTGCTGTGTGTATCGGCACGAGCGGCGGTTCTACGCGCCTGTCGCCTTCATGCTCTTTGCATCAGGTCAGCATACACATGAACACCCATGTAGTCCAAGCACAAGTTGAAGGCCACAAACTCATTATTCACTAAAATACACACACACACACACACACACACACACACACACACACACACACACACACACACACACACACACACACACACACACACACACACACACACACACTAATTAACCAATTTAGACAAGGTAGCTGGAAGGTTGGAGGGTAATCACATTGAAAACTGACATGCATTTAAATGATAATACTTACTTACTCATTAAACGAAGTGCACACACACATGCACACACATTCACGTGTGCATAGTCACAGTCACACTCCCTCAAACTCATTTAGAGAAAATTCTGTTTTTATGATTTGGGCCCCAAAAGGGTGGCAGCAGAGTGTCATGCCTGTCCATTTAATTTCACAAGCCTGCACTAATCTCGAGCTGAACAACTACCAAGTTTCCACATTTTCTCTATTCTTACCTTGAGGAATATTTGGAAAATTTCATTTTTTAGGCATTAATTGCTTCATTTTGCAATGCTGGATGTGTGGTTTGTTGGCCATTTTCACTATTCTACTGTGTACTTTTTACAGTGGGAGATTCGTCTGTAACTAAAGGTACATGTTATTAAAATGTGATTATGCTGTTTATCATTTTCAGCTCCATGGATCTGAACACAGATTTACAGATTTCCATGCACTAATTAAAGTCTTTTGCTAAGTCAAAAAAAAGAGAAAATCCCTGCTTTGATTAAATGATTATCCAAAATCCTTATATAATGTATAGTTTTAGAGCTTGGAAAACAGAGATCAATCAGCTGTGAATACTTGTCATTCAAACAGAAAACACAAGCTGTCATAACAGACGTGTTTTTCCATGATGGAATGCTAACAACATCATTAAAGGAGCCCAGCACAGAGGTTGAATGTTTTGGGCGGACTATAAAGGGAATCTCAGTGAATGATAGCTCACAGCTAACATCTCTGTAATGGTGGTTTAGTTTAAACCATTTATATTCATATTTGCATGTTTTTGAATATGTGAAAAAAGTGCCATGGTGTTTTTATGCTGCCACAGAATTCATTCTCTGTGAAGAAATAACAGTTGTCCTACTTCCACTCCTCCCACTTTGAAAATCTTGCTCTCTGTGCTTTTCTGTCCTCTTATCCCTTCTTTCTTCCCCAAACCTGTCCTGTTTCCTTTGACCTTTCAGTCTGATGTTTCTGTATTCCTCCTCTGCTATCATCCCTCTCTCCCAGCTGATCAAGTTTAATTTATTTTGTTTTTCTAAGATGTGCTAAATAAACTAAACCGAGCTAAATGACATCCCCACCTGGTTGATGTTGATTTCTTCTGTTCGTGTTTTAATGACCAAATCCCATGAAGCCAAACTCATTAAACTTCACAGGAGACTGTTCTATAACTGAGGTAGTTTCTTCAGAATGGCTAATTTAGAATGACCAAAGAACCTAACGTGTGTCTTTGGACATAGGGGTGCATTTTAAGTCGATTTATTTTTTCCATAACTCACAGCTTAAGCACAAGGAATAGCCACATGACATTTTCAGGGGTGAAAAATAAATTTAAGCCCCATTAAAACCCATTATGATGGGATATATTGTAGCTTCAGTAGCAACTATGTACTCTGGATTTTTGATCTGTTTTCCAATTATTCAGCAGAGAAAATGAAAATGGGGGGGGGTAAACCTTATTACTCTGTGGGACAGGTGGGTGTCCAGTACAAGATACAACATTTATTTTTATCTTTTTGACACTAGGTGCATCTTCTGATTTTTCTAGGTCAAAATGTTCAAATATAGTCACTGGCCAAATGTTAAATTTGATATTCTGTCTAGGAATTAAAATGCAGAGTGAGTGATCACTGTATATGTGTACAACATGTATTGTGTGGCTTGCAAGTTTAACTTCAACATTTTCATAATATCATGAGCAACCCAGTCTTGATGATCAATATCTCATAAAAACAATGTTTTCCCAACTTGTCATCTTGAGCATATGAAGCTTAGGTGGTGCCGTAAAGTCAAGATGGAATCAAATTTAAAGGATAAACACCCAAGTCAAAACATCATGGATGTGTACAGTTAGTGTTTTTTTTCAGCTTTGCATGCATGCATAGAATGTTGCTATACTTAATATTTGCATATCACCTCCAGTTGTCCTCCAGGCCTGCAGTTTGGTCCTCTACCCTATCAAGTTCATCGAGAGTATCAACTTGAGGATCTACCATGAATTTAACTGGGGCTATGGCCTGGCCTGGGGGGGCACCATCTTTTCCTTTGGTGGGGGAATCCTCTACTGCCTCAATCCCAAGAACTATGAGGAATACTACTAGCTCTGACTCAAGTCAGGAACCCTCCGGTCACATCTTGAGAGTGGGAGAGGTACACAGGGGCTGAATAAGATATTCTGGGAAAGAGGGAGGGGGGGGGTGTCTATTAACAGCTCAATTACCAAGAACTTTAAAAGGGATACTTTACATTGGATTTGAGCCAATAACTGTATTATCACAAGCATTGACCCCAGGGAGTGAAACTGGTGGTCTGGAGATTATGTTTCTTGCCTCAGTCAACACAACTGTGAGTGCTGAGGCTGGTGGATATTCAAACTGATAACCCTAGTGTTACCAGGTATCTCCTGGTGAGGGTGGGGATTGGGGGGTGGGGGTGGGGAATGATGCCTCCATTCTGAAGTGCAAAGAACTGCTATTATGTCATAATAACCCAACCTATTATTATTATTGGAAAACAGGATGTCAGACTGAAAGACTTTTTGCCACACATTTACACATGCATGCCAATGCACAAGCACACGCACACACACAGGCAGCATATCTTCAGAAAAAGAAAAAAAAATCCTCCTGCTGGGCTCCACCGCTGCAACATCATCATCATTATCACCATCACTGTTGTCAGTTAGGAATTGTTTGATTTTGTTTTGCAGAGTTCTGTGAAGCTCTTAAACTTTTACAAGGATGTGGGAGAAGATCGGATGCTGCAGTTGTGCCACATACATAACATTTCATAGGACAGATAGATTCCTCTTGGGGAAAAGGTAAGGAGGGGTGGAGTAAACTAAAGACATTTGCTCAATATTCTGTTATTAGTCCACTTTTCTGTTACTATGACGACCCACGGAGTTTGCACATGCAGCTGTCATGATTGATTAGCCACGGCTGGAGGTGTGAGATGGGACAGCGCTCAGCTGCCTCCAAGGGTCTGATAAATTTCGATTGCCTATCAAGCTGAGTTTCTCCGCACTGTTAGATTTGGAGCATCCTTCCTCTTCTTGTGTGGCTCCTCTGCATCCTGTTTTGTAGGTGGGAGTGTCCACCATACGCACCACAGACAGCTGCAGTCTCTCAGTGGCCATGTTGTCATGCACAGCAGCAGTTTCAAGAAAATTAGGATCTGTGTTATGAATGTAATTATGTCATTATGTTCTCAGCTGAAGTAAGTACATGACTTATGACTTTACTTTCTCCCCCCGGGGTATCCAAACACTTTTGCACAAAGAAGTCAAGCATTTAGCTCAGATGGAGATGAGGATGCTTTTCTTTTCTTTTTTTTTGTTGTAAAGGACTTTACTTAATCATATATGAGGGCATTACAAAACCAGGGTTCTGATCAAATTGTAATGAACAAAAGAAATATATATCAATCTAACTAATTACACAATGTAGTGAAATTTGTATCAACACTAAGCTTACTTACAAAACATAATTTTAATTATTAAGTTTGCATCTTTTAGAATAATATTTTTTATCATGATTATTATTCTCCTTGCAGAAAATCAGGGATATGAATGGACATGGCAGACAAGAATTGCCTGTGATACAATCTTACCAAAACTGTTTTCCTTGCATATATGTAGCTAACTTTAGTTCATTTGTCCCCACCGTTGTAGATACTATAGAAAAAAAGAATTTTGGACTATCTGAACATCAAATGAACATTCTTGCCTGATCAAAACATCAATGAGAGTGTTAAGAAATTCCACGTAGCCCAGAGAAAACCTGAGGAAACAAGCAGGACTCACTGCTGCCCTTAAAGCTAATGAGAACACATTCACAATTCAAGGTAATCCAGATAAATATGACAACTTCTTGATCAACTTTCTTTTCCAAATCTGGATTTCTTTCACTTAGAGTAGATTTGAATCATCCTTAAAGAAAAAAAAAAGAAGATTTTTTTGGAGATGCCAGTGAAAGTTTAATGATTGAGTGTTTTTGGTAGTGACAAAGAAACTGCTTATATGCTACAGTATGTTGCAGAAGCAGGACTCCCTGAGGCTGCAATACAAGATAACATCTGGAAAATGAATAAACTGGTGCTAAAACTCCACTAGGAGTTGGGAAGAACTCCCTTTGACTTTCCGAAAGACAATAGAGTATTGTACACAATAGTTGAGGTGTGTCCAGAATTTTAATTAAATAATAATTTAGTATTCTGATGAGTAAATTTAGATGTGTATTAACCACATTAGTCCATTTTTTTTTATAAAAAGGCTGAAAGTATGTAAGATGCCTGAGTGCTTTTTTCCCCCTCTGGCAACCTAAGAAATAAATAGTTAATATAAGATTTTCTTTTTTAACCCAAAACATGAGCTTTTTCTAACCCTTGGCATTCTTGGTTTTAAAAATGTACATTAATAGCTACTGAAAATGAAAGAAATGATAAGTGAAATTGGACAAACCCAAACATGAATGTATTTATTTATTTTTTTTCACCATTTCCAGATCCAAAGAATGACTCTGGGATTTCTCTACAATAAAATCGGTACACACCGATGGGAAAAAATAGACTGGTCAAACATCCATGTTACAACTCTGATGTCAGATTGAACTGGTGATTAAACAAAGACATTTGGATGGCCCAATATAATGCATGTTCATGAAAAGGAACCAGTGTGTTACTGTGTGTGCGTGTAAACGCAGCCACTGAAGCAGACTACTCAAACACCACATGAACTGATAAGTTCAGGCCACATTTCATTAACACCAAACTGCTGTTTTTCTCTTTGGACAGTAAATGTCAGCAATCAGTGCAGCACACAGAGTGTGTAGTTTCTTTGCTGGCAAACAGACCTGGCACGCATCTGTTGACATGGGGAAAGAAAATGCCAGTATTAGCCAATATCAAATGTAGCAATTTATGGGTGTTAGGGCGCATTTTGACAAAAGGTGAGATGGTATTTTACATCAAAGCACTACCACTGTATAGAGAAGATGATCTGATAATCATTGCTTTTATGTCCCAACAGGGTGGAGGCACCAGCAATGTCTGGTGTTTTCTCTACTCCCCAAAGTCACATATTTACTTTGGAGCTATCAAGTAAAGATTTTGAGCTGTGAAGTCACCTCTTGATTCAAGCTGCAGCCAGAAGTCCATTTCTTTTATAGAGAGTGGCACACTGATGCTTATAGTCACTTTTACATTTTCTGTAAATGTAAATATAAGTGAAATAAAAATTTGCTTTGGATTACTACATAAAGATTTAAACTACTGAGTTAATATGATAATTTATTTATTTGGGGAATTAGAATATTTGATTTCTTGCCAGTAGAGTAAAGCTCCTTCTGACTAAAGGTAAAAAAAAAAAAATGCATCTGCAGATCCAAATTTAAAACTTACTAAGCAATATCTTAGTGATTATTTAGTCTGCCATATTTAGTCCAGTTCTTGTGCCAGCTGCAGGCTGTAGCTACATTTTAGCCACAGACACTACATGTCAATACATTCACCTTTTTCTTTAAAACAGAATAGATTATTGTTGTCAGAAAAAAAAAAGAAAAGAGTAGGCTATGAACCCTTAGAGGTATACATAGCTATAAGAGAGTTTACATTAAAAGTGACCTGCCTATTATTATGTACAATCAAAGAAACAGCCCTCTTTAAAGCTGAAGTGTAATGCATTCACTTGATTACTTTGTTTCCGCTCTGAATTAACAAGATAATTATCTCAGAAATTCAGAGGAATCAAGCTTTTGAGTAATGCTCTTGGGATTTTTAGATGTCTTATTAATTCAGAAGAAGCGATACCATTCTTTTTTTTAATTATTATTTTTCTGAATTGGTGAGATGATTGTGCTGCTGTAGGGAGCTAATTGTATTTTTTTTCTGCGTACCACGACTTGCATTCACGTGGCAGCATGGCACTGATAAAGAGCTCTCTGTGAGCAGGATCTAATGGAAAGCAACCAAAACTCACTTTACATGCATTTTGAGGCTGATATAAATCTCATGATGTAAATTCATAGTGTATATTCTACTACTTAGTACCTGGTGGATGTTGCAGTATATTAAGGTGAGATACAAGGAAAAAATGCCTTTCTGTGGATTTTCTTTTTAAATGTACACTCACTGGATGTTGCAGTTTATTTATGTTTAAAGTGAAAACAGAGTTACGGCCATTATTTAATCAGTCACATCAGCTATACTGGTCTGTGGGAGCTTTTCAGATTTATCAACTTCATCAGTTTTAAAGAGGTCTCAGCTTATCCACGATCACTAGTAGGGTTGAGATCAGCGTTTTGCCCTTTGGTCACCAGATTTCCTTTCAGGTCATGGATAAAGAAATGTATGAACTGATGTGTTGCTCCTCCATTTAGCCAGAGGGACCTAACACAATGGAAAGGTGGTGTAATGGAGATCATCACCAACAGTATGATATTTTGAAATGCGTGATACTGTATTTAAATACTGTATGATCACTGCTTAGTGATTGTGTTTTTGCTACCTAGAAAGTTTCCGTGTTTTGGTGGTGTAGAGGAAGCTTAGACACTAACACTGTAACAGACCTGGGTTAAAACATACTGGAATAATTAAATGAAAGGACTCGTTACTTTCAAAGTCAAAAACAAACATTAGTTCTTATGTATTTTGTTTTCTTATGAGCTGAAAGTATGTATTGATTTAAAATATTTAAATGGAACTAGCCTCATATTCTGATATTACGCCACCCCTTTTCTAAGTTTACCTACCAGACACACTCAGTAAAGTTGACAAATGCCCTCCCAGATAGTTCCAGATCAAAAGCGGACTGCTTTTTCCCCACATAGTAGAGTAGCCTTGTGCAGCTGCTGGGATTCAAAGTGACAGTGGCACATTTTTAAATTTGCAGTGCAGAAATCAAATGCACGCTAGCTTCAAGCAGATGCAATTAAAGCTGTTACATGTTTTGATTTCTTAATTGGGAGTTGATATCACTCACATCAATTGTAATTATGAGCTTCTAACTCTAAATGGCAATGCAAATATGTTTTCACCCATTTCAAATGTAACCTACATTCTCTGAATTTAAATGAGGCACATCTGTACAGTTCTGGATAGATACAATTATTTGTGTAATGGCCCTTAGTTGAGAACCTCTCAAACTTGCTACAGAAAACTCTCTAAGATAGTCATATTTTTTAAGGTTCTTGGGTTTCTAACCCATTCTGGTTCCTTGAATGTTTTAGCTCTGGTCTGATTAGTAGCTATTAGCATTTGTTTCATTATTGACTTGCTGATGAAAATTAAAGACTCATAAACAGAGACAGCTCTTCATCATCGTCCAGTGATGACTGGACTGGTGAGAAACACTGTCTAACAATTTGCATAGGGATTTAGAATGTGTGTGAATGACAGCGAAAAAGTGTAAGTGTGTTTGACATAGAGACAAAGAGTGTGTGTGCATGTGTATTGGCATAATTTTAAATGCCACTGTAGAGATTTCAGTACTCAGCATTTATCTCTTTCTACGTTCGCACATTAAAGCACTGAACAGAATGACTCACTCTCTGTCTCATTTTGTTTGTCCAGTTTTCTTTTCTTATGTCAGCTTTATTCAGCTCAGAAACCTTACTTATGGTTATTCTATTGTATTCTCAGTTTCAAGGTGTAAAGTATAAAGTACAGAAGTACACTGAAATTTCCAGCTATGCTGAATTGAAGCAAATGGGTGCCTTCACTGACTAGAACTCATTATGTGACACCAGAGCAGCTAACAAATGAGAATGCTGTGGTTGGCCTTTTTAAACTGGAGTTTTAATTTGGTGATATTGATGATTTTTATCAGCACGAAGTTCAAATCAAAGAGAGTTGTTCTCTTTCACATTGCAGCTTTATCAGGTAAGCAAATGTGAGGTCAGCAACAATTATTAGTATTAGTTACTCTTAAACATCCCCATTCAAATTCAGAGTGAAAAGCCAAGCCACCGCATTACAGGGTAGGTTGCCTTTAAAATGTCCTTACACAAGTTTTCAACTGTACAACACCTGTTTCTATTATCTGCACTATCCTGCTCGACTAAACAGAAAAGCAAAGTGAACTGCCCACTGTTGGCCAGTACATGTCATGCTGGTACCACATATGTGCCCCATGCTACATTACTGTCACCTGCTGGTATGACGTGTGGGCCAGTGTTACTTATCGGTAGCATTTTCTAAATGTTGCCAATACAAACAAAGGCAGTAGAATTTTAAGCATAGTTTTAAAGTTAAAATACATTTTATGAAAGTTTGACCTAAAGAAAGTTTGACCTTATTTGACCTTGAAGAAGAGATGGGTTGCCCACAGAATATCGTGATGGGGCCCCATAGGATAAAATTGCTGTGGGGTCTGCATGAACTAACCCACCATGGGCCAGTAAAGGTTTTCTGTGGATTTTCCCACAAAATTCCCCCTTGGGTGCTCAAAAGGGAAAAAAGACGCCACATGGGTTAGCCTACATGGACTCAGAATGAGTTTTCTGTGAGCAAGCCCACTGTTGGATGCCCACAGAATCCCTTCTTTGGGGCCCAAAAGGGCAAAACTGCTACAGGCACCACATGGGCTGGCCTACATGGTATCCACATATGGGTTTTCTGTGGGCAAACCCAGTGTGGAATGCCCGTACAATCCCTTGTTCATGGCTCCAAAAGGCAAAACTACTGTGGGCTCTTTTTGGACACATCTTTGTGGGATAAGAGTGAGATTGCCCTGGCCACATATCTGCCCACTAAGAACCCACTCAGGCATCTTTGCTGGATATGTACACCTTAGTGGCAGTTTTGACCCATAATGCTGTCAAAAAAACACAGTACGTTCTTAAAGTAACACAAGAATTCATTCCAAAGAACAGAAATTGCTCCAGGAAGTGGATTTATCATCAGTTCAGTGAAAACATTAGAGTTTATATCTGTTGCCAGTTTTTTGACTAGTTGGCTCTCACAGCTAGTCCTTAACAAACACTCCTGCCAATTAGGAACTGTTGTGCCAGTTAGCACCATAAGGAAAAACTCTTCAGAATCAGACCAAACACTTGATCAAAACAACAGTTTCTGTCTTAAGAAAAAAAATAAATAAAAGGACATATTAACATAATTTCAACCTTTAGCCCAACACAGACATGAATTTCTACTTTTTTTCTGTGTGAAAGGCAAACACGGTAAACAAAAGGAGTGACAAAAGGAGACCCAAGATGTGTTGTTTGAAGCAAAGCGGTTTATGATTGCTGGTGTGACAGACACACTTTACAACAGGGAAAATCTAGATCCCTGCAAGAGAGATCTCATAAAGCAATCTAACAGCTGGTGTTAAGCACAATCTTTTTCCAGGTTTAGGTTTCAGGTTTTGTGAGCATTTGGCTGGCTTCAACAGTAAAATGATCTCTTTGTCACCTAATTCATACCACATGCCTCCAGGAGAGCTGGTGACCTGTAATGGAGCAGCATGGCTTGCCAGCCTGGATGAACTCTCATCATCACAGTAAGTAATACTGTGCTGGAAGCTACAGGGTGCTGCAGGGTTTTCTGTGAAAGGTTTGTCTGAAAGACAACAGTCCACTAGATTTCTCGCTCATGCTCAATTTATTATTTATTTATTAAGATTCTTTACTGTTAACTCAGCCGTGAGAGAGTTGTCTTCAGAAAACATCTTTCCAAGACTCACTGGCCTACTTTACATTAACATTCATAAAAGAGTCATCACTGTCCTCCACAACCTGTGACTATACTGCCCCCTTTCGTTTTTATTGTGGTATCAATTAAATAAGTGGCGTAATAATTACACCTTTTTACCAGATGTGATTAGTCTGCTTGGCTATTTATTGTTTGGTATTTTAACTTTGCATTTTCATCACAATAACATGTTTTCTGCATTTCAGAACTATAGTAAAAAATGCTGATTATTTTTTATTAACAACAATGTGTATGGTGTTTCAGCTTGCATCTTACATTATGCTGCGATGTGGTAGATAGTTTCTAGGGCCCCTTTGCATAATCTGCAACTTGGGTCCTGCTGCCTATGGTAGACTCCTGCCTTTATTGGTCTGGTGCTTAGGACCTGTTCTAGAAATGAACAAAAAAAACCACAACAACAAACAAAAACAACATGAGTCCCCCAGTCACAGTAACAGTCACATTAACAGTCACAAACCTTGAGGCTTAGGCTGAGAGGGAGCGAACTTTCACTCCAGCTTATTATTCAACCAAAACCCAGACAGAGTTTTAACTCATTTGAAAGCCTGACTCTGAGCCTTGTACGCCCCACTCAAAAAATTGTTCTCAGACTTTTTTTCTGATTTAGAGATCAGTTCAGATAAAAATAATTATAGTGGGTGATTTTAACATTCGTCTAGATGCTGAAAACAACAGCCTCAATACTACATTTAACTTATTATTAGACTCAATTAACTTCTCTCAAACTGTAAATGATACCACCCACTGCTTCAATCACCATCTGCATCTTGTTCTGACATATGGCATTTTCCCTGAAAACCCTCTCTTGTCTGATCATTCATCAATAACATTCATACAACACAGAAAATCTTGATTTAGCCTGGAAAGAGTTTGCAGAATTTCATCACAAATGAAATTTTAACCATTAGAGAAAACATTTTTCATAACTATCCCATAGACTTTTCATTATGCACAGTAACTTTTAATACTACTGATATTTGGGCTCTTTCTCTCTGATTAATCTTTCTGAGTTAACTTTAGTTCAACTAGTTCTTCCAAACAATCAACTGTCTATTAGACTCCATTCCTACAAGGCTGCTCAAAGTCCTACCATTAATTAATGCTTCGATCTTAAATATGATTAATCTACCTTTGATGGGCTTTAATGGGCTAGGTACCACAGGCCATTTTTATGGCAGTAATTAAACAATTTCTTAAAAAGCCATCACTTGAACCAGCTGTCTTAGCTAATTATAGGCCAATCTCCAACCTTCCTTTTCTCACAAAAATTCTTGAAAGAGTAGTTGTAAAACAGCAAACTGATCAGTTGCCATGGAATTATTTATTTGAAGAGTTTCAGTCAGGTGTCAGCATTCTTAACAGGACAGAAACAGCATTACTGAAGGTTACAAATGATCTTCTTATGGCCTCTGACAATGGACACATTTCTGTGCTTGTCCTGCTAGACCTCAGTGCAGCTTTTGACACTGCTGACCATAATATTTTTAAAAAGATTAGAGCACGGCATAGGTATTAAAGATACTGTGCTGCAGTGATTTAAATCATATCTAGCTAATACAGTGGTGTGAAAAAGTGTTTGCCCCCTTCCTCATTTCCTGTTTTTTTGCATGTTTGTCACACTTAAGTGTTTCGGAACATCAAACCAATTTAAACAATAGTCAAGGACAACACAAGTAAACACAAAATGCAATTTGTAAATGAAGGTGTTTATTATTAAAGGTGAAAAAAAATCCAAACCATCATGGCCCTGTGTGAAAAAGTGATTGCCACCTAAACCTAATAACTGGTTGGGCCACCCTTAGCAGCAACAACTGCAACCAAGCGTTTGCGATAACTTGCAATGAGGCTTTTACAGCGTTCTGGAGGAATTTTGGCCCACTCATCTTTGCAGAATTGTCCTAATTCAGTTACATTAGAGGGTTTTCGAGCATGAACGGCCTTTTTAAGGTCATACCACAACATCTCAATAGGATTCAGGTCAGGACTTTGGCTAGGCCACTCCAAAGTCTTCATTTTGTTTTTCTTCAGCCATTCAGTGGTGGACTTGCTGGTGTGTTTAGGATCATTGTCCTGCTGCAGAACCCAAGTTCGTTTCAGCTCGAGTACACGAACAGATGGTCGGACATTCTCCTTCAGGATCTCTTGGTAGACAGCAGAATTCATAGTTCCATTTATCACAGCAAGTCTTCCAGGTCCTGACGCAGCAAAACAGCCCCAGACCATCACACTACCACCACCATATTTTACTGTTGGTATAATGTTCTTTTTCTGAAATGCAGTGTTCCTTTTACGCCAGATGTAATGGGACACACACCTTCCAAAGAGTTCCACTTTTGTCTCATCGGTCCACAGAATGTTTTCCCAAAAGTCTTGGGGATCATCAAGATGTGTTTTGGAAAAATTGAGACGAGCTTTAATGTTCTTTTTGCTCAGCAGTGGTTTTCTCCTTGGAACTCTGCCATGCAGGCCATTTTTGCCCAGTCTTTTACTGATGGTGGAGGCATGAACGCTGACCTTAACTGAGGCAAGTGAGGCCTGCAGTTCTTTGGACGTTGTTGTGGGGTCTTTTGTGACCTCTTGGATGAGTCGTCGCTGCGCTCTTGGGGTAATTTTGGGCGGCCGGCCACTCCTGTGAAGGTTCACCACTGTTCCATGTCTTCGCCATTTGTGGATAATGGCTCTCACTGTGGTTCGCTGGATTCCCAAAGCTTTGGAAATGGCTTTATAACCCTTTCCAGACTGATATATCTCAATTACTTTCTTTCTCAATTGTTCCTGAATTTCTTTGGATCTCAGCATGATGTGTAGCTTTTAAGGATCTTCTGGTGGACCTTACTGTGTCAGGCAGCTCCTATTTAAGTGATGTCTTGATTGAGAACAGGTGTGGCAATAATCAGGCCTGGGTGTGGCTAGAGAAATTGAACTCAGGTGTGAAAAACCACAGTTATAATATGTTTTAACAAGGGGGGCAATCACTTTTTCACACAGGGCCATGATGGTTTGGATTTTTTTTCACCTTTAATAATAAACACCTTCATTTACAAATTGCATTTTGTGTTTACTTGTGTTGTCCTTGACTATTGTTTAAATTGGTTTGATGTTCCGAAACACTTAAGTGTGACAAACATGCAAAAAAACAGGAAATGAGGAAGGGGGCAAACACTTTTTCACACCACTGTAGACTCCAATTTGTTCATGTAAATTGGGAATCTTCTTCACACACTAAGGTTAATTATGGAGTTCCACAGGGTTCCCTGCTAAGAACAGTTCTCCTTACATTCTACATGCTTCCCTTGGGCAGTATTATTTGAATTTTCAATATTTTCATTGCTATGCAGATGATATCCAACATGAAGCCAGATGTCACACACAAAGTAATTAAACTGCAGGAATATCTTAAAGACATAAAGGCCTTCCTGATCGCTATCTTCCTGCTTCTAAATTCATTGCACTTAGCCCTACAAACCTTAGAAACATGGGCCCAGTTTCCCATACAGGGATTATGTCTAATCCTGGACTAAATACTTTTTCCTATAATGGTCTTCATTGACTTTTTCCTTTTAGTCTAGGACCATGCTTAATCCATGACTGGGAAACCGGCTGATGGTGTCTAAACAGATACTATACTTACTCTGGATGACATTACATTGGCCTCCAGTAACACTGAGGAATCTCGGAGTCCTTTCTGACCTGGATATATCCTTCAATGCACATATTAAACAGGAGGACTGCTTTCTTGCATTCGTGCAGTATCTCTAAAACATTTTCTGTCTTAAATTATTTGATGTAGTGTGTAACAGATGGTCTCTGTGAATAGATTTATTACTTGCTGTGTGTGTGACTTGACCGCAGTGTTTGGTTTTGCACACACGTCACTGTTTTTTGCAGTGATTATTTGATTTTGACAGGAAAGTATTGGATTTTGGGGAATTAACTTGAGTTTTTAGATTTGTGTTTAAGGTTTTGGGAAAATGGGTGGTGGACTCGGAAAATGTGAGCTAGCAGTTCAGAAACACTGTAATAGATACAGAAAAGATACTATTGGCGGGGCAGCATGATGACACGGTGGCTACTGCTGCCTCACAGCAAGAAGGTTCTGGGTTTGAATCCACATCTGGCAAGGGCATTTCTCTGTGGAGTTTGCATGTTTTCTTAGGGTTCTCTCCAGGCACTCCAGCTTCCCCCCACAGTCCAAAGACATGCATTTAGTGGGGTTAGGTTAATTGGTAATTCTAATTTGCTGTCTCTGTGTTAGCGACAGACTGGCGCCCTATCCGGTGTTTACCCTGCCTCTTGCCCTATAACAACTGGGACAGACTCGAGCCCCTGAATTGGATAAGGGGAAGAAAATGGAGGGATGGATAGAAGATGCTTCTTGCCAAGGAAGTATATTGTAAGCAGTTTATCCCAAACCTAAAATGACCACGGGTCATCTCATGGCTATGTAAGTGTCCTTAATATCACATAGCACCTGTAAAGTGTGTTGTTATTCCTAGTACCACACATATCATACTGATAAGTCAGGATATTTCCAGTCTACACTGAATAAAGTCACCTAAAATGAACACAGATGCCTCAGGTTTAGCTTTGAGATACTGACACATTGTTATTTGACTAGCTGCTCTGGTGGAATTTCCATCAGATGGAATATGCACAACACATACAAATATGTTGGTAAATTCCTTTGACAGGTAATAATATGGGTGCAGGGTGATGCATAGTAATTCCAGATGGGAGTTACATTTTTTTTTCTCCAGCTCCTCAGCATAGATGGACGCACTTTTCTTCTCTCCCCAAGCCTTCCTTTTTTACCCTGCTTTGCTGCTTAGAGCCTCTCTTCACACAACTTCTGAACTAAAAATTATAATTATGGATCGGGTCAGCTTTTCTCTCAACGCCATTTTTTTAAATCAAATTTTTCACCATTAGGAGATTGGGGACAGGTGAATCCTATTCCCTCTTATCCAATTGACATTCCCGGCTGGCTACATTATGGATTCCTGTGTGGGTGGAAGATCACCTGCCTGGCCATACTGTCAAGGACATGCACATTTGGCTTATTGACACTAGGATTTCTCCGAATTGGACCTGGAGATACCTGGCTTGTTACAATTTGTGACATCTAGTCAGCTGTTGGGCCTTGATAAGGCTGCTTATAATGGGAAGGCAGAGAGTTACTGACTCAAACTCAGACTCTGTATATCTGGAGCTGATTCGGAGGGGTAAGATCTTGGAGATGTATCTGTATCTGTCTCTGCACAGCGAAGGAACAAACCAAGAGGATTCAGATAACTGGACTTTTTGCCACTGAGAGGTCTAAAGGCTGTCAACAAATTATTCAGTACAGCCTGTACCAAAATAAGTTGTAGAATAAGAAATTTGGCTCCCTGGTGGCCTTGGACTGCTGCTTTTCTCAGTTTTCTCCTGGATGTTTTGTAAACAGATGCTCTACGCCCCCCGCTGTCCTGTCTTCTTCTGATCTGTGTTGAACTGATCTCTCTTGACCTAGCTGCTGATGAACATTTTTCCACTTCTTATCAGAACTGTTAGCTGAGGAGGGGAGTTTGAGTCAGCCCACAGTAGCCCGACCCCCCCCCCACTTCCATTGGCTTCCTTCCATCCCTGCCCCTTCCCACCCTAGTGCTCCCATGCTATATGCCATGTGCTTCCTGCACAATCGCAGGGTTTTTTGTTAAATTATACTGTGTATGTCTATGTGTGTATGTATACAAAGTATGAGAGGATTTTTTTCCCCTCACTTATCCTTATATGTTTTTGCAATTGTTTCCATCTTTTTAATGGCAGCGCCTCCATAAGGGGGCAGCACGGCCACAGTTCACCTATCTTCCCATGTTTGATTGTTTGTCTTCTTGGATCGGTGTTCTGGAATGGCAGTTTTTGTTGTATACTTGTGTACAATGACAATATAGTTCAATCCAATCTAATTAATCTAACCTAATCTAATCTATCACTGCAAAATTACAGCACCAGCTGTCTTTAATGTACACAGAGATCCCTCCTCATTTTGATTTCCTGGAGTTCACATCTCTGTCAGAACCTATTTGTGAAAAGCCATCAAACTGAATGAAACAGACACCATTATGCAGCCATGTTTCTGTAGATGTCAGCAAGTCAGACACACTCTGTGCCTATCCCAGCTGTCATAGGGCGAGAGGCAGGGTACACCCTGTACAGGTCACCAACCTGTCACAGGGCTAACACAGAGAGACAAACAACCATTCGCACTCACACTCACACCCATGGGCAATTTAGAATCACCAATTAATGTAACCCTGCTAACTGCATGTCTTTGGACTGTGGGAGGAAACTGGAGTACCCGGAGAAAACCCACACAAACACGGGGAGAACATGCAAACTCCACACAGAAAGGCCCGGGCCAAGGTGGAATCAAACCCAGACCTTCTAGCTGTGAAGCAACAGTGCAAAACCACCATGCCACTGTGATAATAAAATTAATAACAATAAAATAATTAAAATAATAATGAAGAAAAACAAACAAACAATGGCACTGGTATAATAATAATAATAATAATAATAATAATAATAATAATAATAATAATAATAATAATAATAATAATAATAATAATAATAATAATAATAATAATAACAATAGTAATAATAGCAGTTCTGATAATAATAACAATAAGAGTTATAATATTAACAATGATTATGTTACAGTGATGAGAATAATAACACAGTTGTGATAATGGCAATTATAATTATGGGATGGGGTTTGTATTATATATTACATATATTTTTATGTATATATTATATTTGGCAGAACCAGGCTCAGGGAGGGGCAGCCATCTGCTGTGACTGGATTGGGAGGGGGGCAGTGAGGGGCAAAGTGAGGCTTTGTGAAACACTATGATCCTCCTGTCAAACTAATTGTGCCAGAATTGTATCAAAGTTTCAAAACAATTTCACATGCACCTACACAGTGACACCTACTGAGCACTTTGGCTATTGTCACATCTGATATTAATATTTTGTGAAGCAAAAGACCAAAAGGAAAAAGTAAATGAAGACCACAATAGGAAAAAGTATTTAGTCCAGGATTAGACATGATCCCTGTGTGGGAAACTGGGCCACAAGGTCTTGAATAATCAGGCCCCATCTTATCTCAAAGACTTTATAGTCCCATATCACCCAAATAGATCACTTCATTCTCAGACTGCAGGCTTACTTGTGGTTCCTAGGATACTTAAAAGTAGAATGGGAGGCAGAGCCTTCAGCTTTCAGGCCCCTCTTATGTGGAACCAGCTCCCAGCTTGGATTCTGGAGACAGACACCCTCTCTATTTTTAAGATTAGGCTTAAAACTTTCCTTTTTGATCAAGCTTATAGTTAGGGCTGGATCAGATGACCCTGAACCACCCCTTAGTTATGCTCCTATAGGCCTAGGCTGCTGGGGGGGTCCAATAACGCACTTTCTTTTCATTCACCTTATTTACTTGTTTATACACTGCTCAAAAAAATAAAGGGAACACTTAAACAACACAATATAAC
>JAMQGT020002159.1:0-37287 GCA_024447675.2 Pterophyllum scalare | reverse complement strand
ATGTTATGGCCTTGGTTCAGCCCCGTATTGCTGGCCAACCACAATAGTGAAGTGAAAGGAACAATTCAAGAGTGAACAGATTCACAGAAGAGGTAAACTGAAGTTAAGTCAAAAGAAACAGAAACATAAATACAACAGGAATTCAAGATGGGATGTGATGGCTGAAATTTGGCAGAGTTTAAAGTTTAGCTAAAAATCAGGACTGTCCGTCCAACAGTAAAATATCTTGTTAAATAAAAAATAAATAAATGGGCAGCTGTTACAGGTAATTAAAAATAATTGGATGAATGGTTAAAGTTGTAAGCCAGCTTCATTGTGAGCCCTTGTGAGTGAGGGCGAAGCTGAAAGTCATGAGAGATGGGTTATAATAGAGATGCATAGTTAAAAGTAACTGATACACTGCTGAAAGTAATGAATATATGCAAATGTATCTTACACTCGTTTAAAAATCTAAACATTAACAGTTTGACTGGAAGAAATGGTTGTAATATCAGGCTTTAATATAATTAAGTTAAGTAGAATGAAGAAGACATGACTTGTCAGCTGTTCCCTTAATGACAGGTGGTCACCACAGCTCCTCATGTTGTTTGGCAGATTGTTTTACACTAATAAGCAAGGAAAAGAATGGATTGATGGATGGATGCCCTTCGACATGCAACCTAACAATCTTTTGCTTGTTAGGTGAATGTCTAGACTCCCACATGAAATGAGTTCAATTAAACATGAAAGGTGGTACTGTGAGTCTATGTTATAGGCTAGAGGGAAGCAATGCGTAATGTTATGTTACTGTGGCCTTGGTTCAGTTTGGTGCTGACACAGCACCCTCCTGCGTCTATCTTTCAGAGACAGCATTTGGATGTGACGCTGAGCACGTGCACTCAGCTTCTTTGGACGACCAACGCGAGGTCTGTTCTGAGTGGACCCTGCTCTTTTAAAACGCTGGATGATCTTGGCCACTGTGCTGCAGCTCAGTTTCAGGGTGTTGGCAATCTTCTTGTAGCCTTGGCCATCTTCATGTAGAGCAACAATTCATCTTTGAAGATCCTCAGAGAGTTCTGTTGCCATGAGGTGCCGTGTTGGAGCTTTCAGTGACCAGTATGAGAGAGTATGAGAGCTGTACCACAAAACTGAACACACCTGCTCCCTATGCACACCTGAGACCTAGTAACACTAACGAGTCACATGACATTTTGGAGGGGAAATGACAAGCAGTGCTCAATTTGGTCATTTACAGGTGTAGTCCTTGGGGTGTACTCACTTTTGTTGCTGCTGGTTTAGACATTAATGGCTGTATATTGAGTTATTTTGAGGGAAGAATAAATTTACACTGTTACATAAGCTGCACACAGACTACTTTACATTGTGTCAAAGTGTCATTTTGTCAGTGTTGTCCCATGAAAAGGTATACTTAAACATTGCAGAAATGTGAGGGTGGGACTCATTTTTGTGATACACTGTATACAAACATACACACACATGCGCATATATGCACAGATGCACACACACTCACCCACCCAAATACACTCACAAAGACTGTGACAAATGCACAAAGACACACATTCATCCATATCTACCCACCCTCTGAAGTTGGGGCGAGTGGAAACCCCCCCCAGGGCTAACAGTGACCCCAAGACGCTGCCAGCCCAGTCCCCGAGAACCACCCATTCCTCACCCCGGGCGAGGTGTAAGAAATCTGGGTGTGGGATGACCCATCCACCCCTCCCCCTCCCCAACTTGTACGTGTTTCGATAAGTGTATGTGTTTATGTTTGTGAGTGAATGAGGTGTATAGGGTGCAGTTAAAATTGAGGGGACAGTTGTGCCACAAGCACCAACTGCTGGTCGTCAGTGCTCGCCCACACTGCCCCCCCCCCAAAAAAACCCTTCATGTCTCAAGTGCAAATAAAATTTGGAGACAGACGATAGTGAGGATCTGAGTGGGGCCACCTCAGCAGCCCCATCTCATCAACCTTTGGGTAACATGCTTAGCCCCAAAGGTCCTGTGTGTATCAGGATGTGTTGTGAATTATATCAACTTTAATGCAATTAAAATCAAGAAGTAACTTTAAGGGACTTATATAGTAAAGACAGTGAGCAGAGATGGGACTGTGGCAGGGAAACTGCTTCAGTGCAGATGGGATCAGGGACATGGTGAGAGTTCAGTGGCTGCACAGGAAGTGAATATTGAAGGTTGATGCGTGAACAGAACCAGAGTGAATCTTACACGAGGTTGTGGAGTGTCGAGGGAGCAGTGAGTCTGGAGAGGCAGGGCAGGGCAGGCAGGCTCAGTGTGGATGGAGGTCCAGGTGGTGGTCAGGAAACAGCTTGAGTTGATTCTCAAGTTGGACAGTTTCAGTCGGGGTTCTCGAGTCAATTACAAACTGATGAAGTCAATGAGAATTGTCTGGGTGGGAACTGTGGCACCATCTGTCCTAACTTGGAGAGACCTGAGACGCAAGCCAGCCCAGAGTAACACCAACCAAAACTCCAACCCACCCAGTTCTTACAAACTGAGACCCCAGAAGCTCTTCGGTCACCATGCTCAGTCCCCTCAGCTCCCGCCGTCCCAGACACCAACACCCAGAACCAAACCCATCACTGAGACTTTAATGAAAACTAGCTCGCTAACTTCCTGCTGATGATTAACTCAGCTTAATCTCACCAATCTGTTTTTCACAGACACGTCAGTGGGAGAACCTCTGCTCAGAGCATTTCATGAGAAAGAATATAGACTTTTTATGTTTCACAGATGCTTCCTTTATTTTAGGAAGTGAAGATTTAGATATAAATGGCTAATAACACTGGAATTAACAGCTCCATCTCATCTGAGTGTTTATTGAATTTTTCACACTTTGGTGGAACTCTGGGAGAGTCTAAGGGCCAGATTAGGACGGAGCCTGAGTGGCTGTGCTCCAGCCAGAAGGAAATAGGATCGTTAGTACGAGAACAATCAGATACTCTGTTTTAAAAATGAAAACTAACTTCATTTAACCAGGAATTCCTGCCTGATTATCGATTGCCCAAGTTAAACTGTGTGTTATGATGAGACAGAATTACAGCATTCATAATATCTTTGTTTCATTTTCTAGCAGCGGTCGCGGGTCTGAGAGCTGAGCTTCTCATTGCGACGGTCGGGGCCTCCCTGCTGATTCCCTGTGAACTACCAGCTCCACTGAGCCTCCAATGGTTTTACTGGCAGGAAGACGGGACTGATTACACTTTGATTCACTGTGACCAGCGTTGTAACACCCCATCTGAAAAGTACAGGAACAGAGTTACAGCCTTTGAGTCTGAGTTCAGCTCTGGAAACATCTCCATCTGGCTTCACGGTGTCACTGTTGCGAACGACCGCAGATCGTTCTGGGTCTTCGCTCGTTACAGAGACGGTGCAAACACAGAGAAAACGTGTGGGCACTGCTGCAACTCTACACTGCAGGTTTCAGGTAAATCTGATGAGCCTCTGTGGGTGCAGAGAGGCGGGCGGACAGTGAAGCTGAGGCTCTTGCAAACAGGAAATGCAGCAGGACTTAGACTCAGAGTCGGCAGCCTTGTTCATTCACGCAAAGTGAAGTTGTGTAGAGATAAAGTGGAAACTGAAATCAAAGACTGAGGATGTGTGTGTAACCGTGTGTGGACGGAGCTACACATTAAACTGTAAAGCTTCCTCAGGCTGGAGTCAGACAGACCGGACTGATCAGCAACAGATCTCAGATCAGCGAGGTCTCCCATTTCTCCTGATGTGAAACAGCAGCATCTCAGCTTGTTAGCAGCAGGAGAACAAATCAGTCTGGTTATCAGTGTGCAGCATTAATGGAACATTTATGAGAGTGAATATGTGTGAAGTGAGGCTCCCTCTGTGCCTTTGGATCGTGGGCTGCGCATGAGTCAATGTCTGCAGTGTTAATGGAGTGGAGAGTTTCTGTCCCTCTCTCACAGCTCCCTGACGATAGATCTTAAACCTGACCTTTGATGCAGCAGATACTGCGACCTGCACAGCACGTGGAGAGGTACCCTAAATCCAGCGTGTCTGGTGGTGTGGTCAGCACAAAGCCGATGGTGAATGTGTCGACCTGCATGGAGCTAAAACAGATCATAAAGAAAGTCCAAAGGATGGGACCTTCACCGTCATGAGCTCCATCAGTGTGAAGCTGGTGGAGCTGGTGTCTCTTGTCACCTGCCATGTTGTCAACCTTCACTCCAACAAAAGCATCAGCAGAAGCACTCAGATGGGCGGAGATGGTGCCGGTGAGAGCAGCACATCAGAAAACAGCCTTTGCTGTTGACCTCTGACCTTGGAGGACTCCTCACAGAGACCCACGATGCTGCAGTTCTTACTGGGCTGTTACAGTGGATCTGTCAGAATCACGATCAGCATCGTAAATTAATGTGTTCATGTTTCTTCCATCAGTGTTAGAAAAACATAATTTATTCATTAAACACTTAAATGGGATGTAATGTGTAATGTGAGTTTGAGCTGCAGGTAAATCAGAGCATTCATTTTTTCCATGTTCCTTATTTATAGGTGCAGATCTGAAGCTCTTGGCCTTTCTCATACCTGTACTACTACTACTACTGAATAACGATAGGATGTCTCTACAAGAAATGTGAGTAATATCAGATTCTTTTGCTGTTTTGAGTAAAAGAAAAATATTCTGATTATCTTGCTAAAAAAATGACTTTAATGCTGCACAGTGCAGAAATAATAATTTATGATTGCAGAGACACCATCAGACTGTGATAGGATGCGCCCTGATTGGTTTCTGCAGCCAGCACCATCCCTCCATTAAAGACCTCTTACTGTCATACCCAGAACCAGAATCAGAAGCATAAACATGTTTGACCAATCACAGTGTTAATCAGTCCAACACCTGCATGAAGCTTATGGTTCTATGAATCTGTGTAGCACTTTTAAAGTCAGCGGTTCCTCTTTGCTATTGAGTCTCCAGAGTCGGTGTTCTAGGCACAGGACTGCCTGGACTAGTAAATTCCTGACAGTGACAGTTCCACATCAGACGTTTATTACCTGATGTGTCCCGGGAGCCGAGCACTGTGGCACTCACCGGGGTCACGGGGGCGCTGTCCCAGACTTATAAACCAAGATACATGGAGAAAAGCAGCTGGTGTTACTCCTGATCACTGAACCTGTACCGGAGCCACACAACAACTCTCAGCATGAGCAACGACATCATGACCTGATGTGCAGATACACTCAGAGAAAGACAGCCACAGCTGTAAAAGTCTGACAATTAACATGTGTCATAGATGCAGGAGCGGGCTGATCAAACTAAGGCTCATGATTGTGAGCACAGAACCTCCTCACGACAGACTGTTTGTTGTGATTTAATGATATTTAAATGAAACTGAATGATTTCTTCCTCTGCTCTTTTCTTTAGGCTGTAATGTCTGGAAATGAAGCCGACGGACGACAGAATGGAGGTGATCCTGACTGAGGCAGCAGCCTGCACATGTGCACGTGGCCAAGACAACTTTGTTTTGTTTCTGCTTTATGACACACAGGAGGTGGAAATGCTGGCAGGTGAAGGAATGGAGCTCAAAGAAGGTAGGGGGAGGGGGGGTCAGTGATAAAGTAGATGTTTAAAATTTGTATTGATTTTAAGTGTTGTGTGCTTCAAGTGTCCTGACATATGGCATAGAAACTGAAGACCTAACAGTATTCCCTGAAAGCCCCCTCCTGTCTGATCATTTCTTAGTAACATTTACATTTACTTTAATGGATTACACAGCAGTGGGGAATAAGTTTTATTACAGTAGGAGTCTTTGTGAAAGTGCTGTAACTAAGTTTAAGGATCTAATTCCTTCATTATTATGCTCTTCAGTGCCATGTGCCAACACAGTGCAGAGCAGCTACCTAAACTCTGCTCCCAGTGAGGTAGATTATCTCATCGATAGTTTTACATCCTCATTGCGTACGACTTTGGATACTGTGGCTCCTCTGAAAAGGAAAGCCTCAAATCAGAAATGCCTGACTCCGTGGTATAATTCACAAACGCGCATCTTAAAGCAGATAACCCGTAAGCTGGAGAGGGAATGGCGTCTCACTAAAGTAGAAGATGCTCATTTAGCCTGGAAAAAGAGTTTGTTGCTCTATAAAAGAGCCCTCCATAAAGCTAGGACATCTTACTATTCATCATTAATTGAAGAAAATAAGAACAACCCCAGGTTTGTTTTCAGCACTGTAGCCAGGCTGACAAAGAGTCAGAGCTCTGTAGAGCCCAGTATTCCTTTCACTTTAACTAGTAATGACTTCATGGATTTCTTTACAAATAAAATTTTAGACATTAGAGGAAAAATTATTCAAAACCATCTCCAAGATTTATCTTCATGTTCGGCTGCTTTCAGCACTGCTGGTATTTGTTTAGACTCTTTGGCTCCAGTTGATCTTTTGGAGTTAACTTCAATAGTTACTTCCTCCAAACCATCAACATGTTTATTAGATCCCATTCCTACTAGACTGTTCAAAGAAGTCTTTTCCAATTATTGATGCCTCAATCTTAAATATGATCAATCTGTCTTTATTAGGTGGCTATGTACCACAGGCCTTCAAGGTGGCAGTAATTAAACGCTCAAGCCATCACTTGACCCAGCTGTCTTAGCTAATTATAGGCCAATCTCCAACCTTCCTTTTCTCTCCAAAACCCTTGAAAGAGTAGTTGTAAAACAGCTAACTGATCATCTGCAGAGGAACGGTTTATTTGAAGAGTTTCAGTCAGGTTTCAGAATTCATCACAGTACAGAAACAGCATTAGTGAAGGTTACAAACGATCTTCTTACAGCCTCTGACAGTGGACTCATCTCTGTGCTTGTCCTGTTGGACCTCAGTGCAGCTTTGATACTGTTGATCATAACATTTTATTACAGAGATTAGAGCATGCCATAGGTATTGAACGTACTGCACTGCAGTGGTTTGAATCATATTTATCAAATAGACTCCAATTTGTTCATGTAAATGGGGAGTCGTCTTCACACACTAAGGTTAATTATGGAGTTCCACAGGGTTCTGTGCTAGGTCCAATTTTATTTACATTGTACCTTAGGCAGTATTATTATCTGCTGCGACCGGTTGGGCTGAGGGGAGAGAGACAGGACAAAAGACATGCTGTGGAAGAGAGGCAGAGATTAATAATAACTAATGATTAAATACAGAGTGAAGTATAAACAAGTAAATAAAGGTGAATGAGAAGAAACAGTGCATTATGGGACCCCCCCCAGCAGCCTAGGCCTATAGCAGCATAACTAAGGGGTGGTTCAGGGTTGTCTGATCCAGCCCTAAATATAAGCTTGATCATAAAGGAAAGTTTTAAGCCTAATCTTAAAAATAGAGAGGGTGTCTGTCTCCTGAATCCAAGCTGGGAGCTGGTTCCACAGAAGAGGGGCCTGAAAGCTGAAGGCTCTGCCTCCCATTCTACTTTTAAGTATCCTAGAAACCACAAGTAAGCCAGCAGTCTGAGAACGAAGTGCTCTATTGGGGTGATACGGTACTATGAGGTCTTTGAGATAAGATGGGGCCTGATTATTCAAGACCTTGTATGTTAGGAGAAGGATTTTAAATTCTATTCTAGATTTAACAGGGAGCCAATGAAGAGAAGCCAATATGGGAGAAATCTGCTCTCTCTTTCTAGTCCCTGTCAGTACTCTAGCTGCAGCATTTTGGATCAGCTGAAGGCTTTTCAGGGAGCTTTTAGGACAGCCTGATAATAATGAATTACAGTAGTCCAGCCTAGAAGTAATAAATGCATGGATTAACTTTTCAGCATCAGTCTGAGAAAGGATGTTTCTAATTTTATAAATATTGTGCAAATGTAAAAAAGCGGTCCTACATATTTGTTTAATATGTGCATTGAAGGACATATCCTGGTCAAAAATGACTCCAAGATTTCTCACAGTGTTACTGGAAGCTAAAGTAATGCCATCCAGAGTAAGTATCTGGTTTGACACCATGTTTCTAAGATTTGTGGGGCCGAGTACAAGAACTTCTGTTTTATCTGAATTTAGAAGCAGGAAATTAGAGGTCATCCAGGCCTTTATGTCTTTCAGACATTCCTGCAGTTTAACTAATTGATGTGTGTCATCTGGCTTCACGGATAGATAAAGCTGAGTATCATCTGCATAACAATGAAAACTGATGCAATGCAAACCAAAACAACAAAGGAGCAAACCTTCTGGGAGGAGCAGGTGGAGGTCTGTGTGCTCTTGAGTTATCACATATTCATAATCACACAGATTACTGGAAAAATAGGCAACCGTGGATGAAATGGCTGTAATTCATAAGCAGTTAATACATTGGTTAACCTGTTTAATCAAAGCTGAAAGGCTGCACTTCAGTCACACTCAGTTATTTGGTTCCACCATGTTGGTGCCCCCCATCCCCCCCAACAAAAATTTCACAGTCTACAAACTCTGGGATCTAACTACTGTGCTAACTATAGTTTGGTTGAGATAAATGTGTGAGTCTGTTCCTTTCAATTTTTAATTCACATTTCTTTGCTTTCAGAAAACCAGGAGCTCAGACCTGCAGAAGATACCAATCAGAGTGTGGCAGTAATTTGAATCCACGTAAGTCACCACAGCATACACACAGATATGAACGTCATTGTTCTAATTATGCTCACATTAAACAACATAAAGGCTGAATGCTCCACTGACACCACTCAGCACATTACAGTGATCACAGCTTATTATCCACCCCCTCCGACACTGCTCCTGTCCTCCTTACCTTGCAGCTAAACTGAAGAACCAAACCATGCCACCACCGCACTGCTCATTTCAGCCCGACCTTCATTAGCCTCAGGGTGGGATCAGTGCTGTTCTTTCTACCTGAGGAGTCAACGGCCCACTACACAGCTCTTCCAAGTCCCTATTAGCAAATGATTTAATAATCTGATCAACATATTGATTTATTGTGCCATACCAAAACCTGGTTACAGCAGGATGAATATGTTAGTTTAAGTGAATCAACACTCCCGAGTCACACTATCCTGTCAGAATGCTCGAAGCACAGGTCGAGGAGGAGGAGTAGCAGCAATCTTCAATTCCAGCTTAGTAATTAATCACAAACCCAGACAGAGTTTCTATTCTTTTGAAAACCTTTAGGACCACAATATTTCTAAAATTAGAAACATCCTTTCTCAGACTGATGCTGAAAAGTTAATTCATTCATTTATTACTTCTAGGCTGGACTACTGTAATTCATTATTATCAGGCTGTCCTAAAAGCTCCCTGAAAAGCCTTCAGCTGATCCAAAATGCTGCAGCTAGAGTACTGACAGGGACTAGAAAGAGAGAGCAGATTTCTCCCATATTGGCTTCTCTTCATTGGCTCCCTGTTAAATCTAGAATAGAATTTAAAATCCTTCTCCTCACATACAAGGTCTTGAATAATCAGGCCCCATCTTATCTCAAAGACCTCATAGTACCATATCACCCCAATAGAGCACTTCGCTCTCAGACTGCTGGCTTACTTGTGGTTCCTAGGATACTTCAGAGTAGAATGGGAGGCAGAGCCTTCAGCTTTCAGGCCCCTCTTCTGTGGAACCAGCTCCCAGCTTGGATTCGGGAGACAGACACCCTCTCTATTTTTAAGATTAGGCTTAAAACTTTCCTTTATGATCAAGCTTATATTTAGGGCTGGATCAGGTGACCCTGAACCCTCCCTTAGTTATGCTGCTATAGGCCAAGGCTGCTGAGGTGGAGTGGGCGGGGGGGGGGTCCCATGATGCCATGATACCAAGCGCTTGCTCATGGGGGTCATTTTAATTGTTGGGTTTTCTCTGTAATTATTGTAGGGTCTTTACCTACAATATAAGGTGACTGTTGTGATTTGGAGCTATCTAAATAAAATTGAATTGTTCCTCCTCAGCGTCACATATTTTCACAGATATGACACGCTGCTGCCGCAAAGAGCCTTCAGGCTGCAGGTGGTCCTGTCTGCATTGTGAACAGTGAAATAACCAAAGCTCTGTTTGCTTTAGGACACCGAGGGTCTCCAAGAAGCTGCTGTGACTGACTGAACTCATCTTTCCTTGAGCAGCACAGAAAGGAAACAGGAATGCTTTTTGTTTCTTCAACATTCCCAGCTGAACATGATGACCAACAATCTGTCCTAGTTCACTTTCAAAGATGAGCGCAGTCCTGGATGTAAATGCAGGTGAAGGTACTCTGAAGTTTCAGAGCTCGGTAAAATCACTTTGGTACTAAACCTTTCAGCGCTGTGAGACGGATCCTGTGGGTCCTAAACCTGAAGCTCACCTGATTACTGGAACATGACCAAACACTGTTACCCAGCAACAGCTCACTGACATCAAGGTTGCTGATTGCCTGCCTCTGAGGTCGATCATGGATAATTTTTTTCTCTTAAATTTAATTTATTTGCATCTATATTTCCTCTGCTGACACTTCATCATCACCTTGGTTTTATTCTGACCTGACGATCGTTTCAGAGGCTTTAAAAACACGACTGATGCTGACTGCAGACGTCTGAAAACAGAAGTTTCTCTGCTGTGTAAAAATGTTCTTTATTGCTTATTAATGAATCGACTTGTTATCATGGTTATTGGTGCTGTTGGACATTAACACAGGACTCAGTGCTGGAGCCAGCCTCAGAGGTTTATGCTCAACTGACACTTTTATTGTTTTATTGTTGTCTTATTGTCAAAATGCCGGTGTTTGTGTGTCTTAACTGTGACAAAGAGAAGAACAGGAAAGTTCCTACGCTTACCTGTCAAGTTTTGTATTTAAAAATAAGGGAAATTTTCCGACTGCGAGCCGTCCCACCCGCCCAACCGAGGTCCAGTATCCCTTACATTTCATGGCACGTTTACAAGAAATCTAAAATAACTGTCAACAACTTACAAACTACAATTCGGGGATCAGAATCTGATGAGCCTGCCTTTGTTGACACTGAAATGCTGTGGACATTCCTCCGTATGTAATTCCTATAACAGAGCCTAAATGGAAACACCAAAGAGAACTGAAGCACATTTATTTTACATGTTGAGATCGGCATGTTTGGGCCAACTCATCATGTAGCTGTGCTGCTGTGGCAGCTGCTGGGTGAGTGCTAACAATTAACCTACAATACGTATAAGGGACATTATCAAATAGGCATACACAACACACCCAATTTAGCTCTGCTTACCTTTGATGAGTTGCCGTCGTTTTCCGGGTCCGGGAACATCTCAGCTACACACTGGTTGAAGTCGTCACAGAGGGTGACAGCAGCGTGTTTCGCACACAGCGTTGCTGTTTTAGCCTCCGCATTTATGACCTGGTCTGCCTCGGTGGTATTTCTAGTCACAGATGGGGACATCGCCTGGGCATGTTTCTGTGCCTCTTGTGCTTGGTGACATCATTCCTTCCCCCCTGAGAGACACTAAAACAGTTATAAATCTTACACAACGCGTAATGGTGCCCCATCCTGCTCCTCTTTAGGTAAATCTGCTATCCCATTTTTCAAGATATTTACTCCAAGTCTGAACTTGTTTGACAGGAATGCCTTCTCTCTCGTTACATCCATCCATCTCTCTGATTTGTTTCCAGGTTTGTTCCCTCTGGAATGCTTTTTTAAAATTATTATATTATAAATCGGGATATGATACAGGAGGGGCAGAAAAAAATACGGGGGTTTCCCGGCCTAAACGTGAGACCTGACGGGTATGTTCCTACAGCATCAGCATGTGTGCTGCACCTCTAACTGCAGCTCTTTATTATTTATTTCATCTTTGTTGGACTTCAGATGTATTTCAGGGACTTTTTGATAATAACTGGTGCTAAAAAGTCTGCAGGCCGTGCTACATGCTGGAGGCTCTCTTTGGAGCATCCGTTCATGTATTTAAAGGCGTTCAGGTTGTGTTAAATGCAGACGACACAGCCGGCTTCACCTCCTTTAAAGATGTGACAACCATTTAATTTAAAGTTACTGTAACGAACGACTTGATGGCCTGTCTCTGTGACCGTTACATTTGTTCTCTGTGTCGAGACGCTCCGCACGAACTGACCCACAGTTACAATAATCAACACAACACAACAGGACACTTGTGGTCACATAAGCACCGAGGGCTCTGTGTGTGTAGCTGGAGTGTCTCCTGACTCACACATTACAAGCTTCATGATGGGCTGAGCTACAGAGTACGTCTGTTCTGAATGAAGAGTCTGCGTTTCTCTCTTCAACCTGATGGAAACTGAAAGAAAGCTGCACATCTTTGTGTTCATACATATTCACACAGGTTTCAGGGAGAATGCAGCTCAGACCACCTGTTGCAGCAACAAATATAGATCAGAGTATTAAACAGTAATCAGTAATACGGAGCTCAGACAACACTCCAAGCTTTCTGTCCCCGAGGACAACATTTTAAACAATCCGTGAAGCATATAAATATTCTGTTATTTAATATTTTCATGCAGCAAACAAACATGAAGTAACCAAATGTGCAGAGGAACACATAAAAGCTGAAATTTATAACACACAGAAACTCTGTAAAATACAACTGTGTGTAATTCTGATAACAGACTAACGGGTAATACTGACCCCCAAAGGGCACACAGGTGCAGGGGTCAGTTCATGTTTAAGCTCAGAACAGAGAAACTCAAACCTGGAGCCAAACAAGCTGAAATGTTCCTCTCTGGAAACTTGATCTGATCCAGCTGCCAAAATCTGATCTCTGATGTTTTATGTGTTTGATCTATAATTTCTCTGCTTATGTTGGTGCGTAGACTGTAGTCAGCAGGATTTATGAAGACCTTAGAAATAAAATAAAGAAATGACCTGTGTGTATCTTTATGACTGTGTTACTGTATCTACATTATAATGACTCCAGTCCTTTTTGGCCTCATCAGCCATCTTTATAGAGCTGTGATGTTAGATTTGTTGTTGGTCAGATCTCCCTGAAAAAATTAGTTTTCACCTGATAAATAAAGATTATCCCAATAGCCAGTCTCAATAGCCAGGGATCGGTCTCCCATTCACAGCATGGGCTGTGATTGGTCAATTATTTAATTTTCTTCTTTTTGAGGTTTTGACGCAGTTGGCAGACATCAGTTACACGACGCTGCCTCGTGCAAAAAATAACAAGATTTTAGACAAAACACGCAGGCCATATAAAATCTGAGCTCAGTCCATGTTTGGCCCGCGGGCCAGACTTTGGACACCCCTGACATACACAGACTAAGCACAGATAAAAAAAATAAACTGGTTTTTTCAAGCTATTCATGATGACCTTACCTCTCACTTTTTGTATCGAGAATTTTTTATTTCATTTTATGCTAATCGATAAACAGCAGAACATAATTCTTGAACACAATCTTGAAAGTGTCAAAATGCCAGAATGTGTTTGTGTGTCCTGACTGTGACAGCATCAGGTGACACAGACCCACCTCTCACCAACATCACCGTAACGTTGGTCCAGCTTTTATTTTGGACCTGTTTTTCAGCCCTGATGAGACTGATTACTGATGGTTATTCAGCACTGAAATGTTTGCAGAGTATCGTTTAAAACCTTCGTTTATTCCGTTTTTACCTTCGACCATTAGATGGACTGATTTTGAATCGTTGAGTGGTTTATTTAGCAGACTGATGTTTGAACTACTGTCCTTCCACTCTGCTGTAAATTTGAGCGATGGTGTTACTGCTGTAAATAAACCATCAGCTGATGAACAAGAACAAACTGAGCTGATGCAGGTGGAAACATTTCACCTGAAACTGGAGCAGCTGAGGTGCTGAGAGCTCAGCTGGTTACTGTTTGCTATCAGGCTGCATTTCACCCCACAGCAGATCACACAGATCTCAGATGAGGGTCCATCAGTGAGACACCAGAGAGAGATCTGCTGACGTCCACAAGAAGCTGTTAAACCAGCTACGTCAGCATCAAGGACAGACTTGAGTCTCCTGTAGAGAAACTTTGTCCCTGTTTGACTTTCTCCTTCTCAGAGGATGGTGCACGGATGGTGTGCTGATGATGGAGGACAGGAAATCAAACCTGTGAACAGCTGCAGGTATGTGCAGATACCAGAGCCGGAGCTCAAGGCCCGAGGAGGTGTCCTCTAACTGGGAGTGCTCGGGGTTTGGTTTTCATTGCTATTCCGGTGACGTTGAAGCTTTTGCTTCATGTTTGGGTATTTTTAGTTTTCTCAGTGTTCCCACTGTCCCTTCTCATGTTTTATTTTGGTAATTCCTGTGACTGTTTCCTCCTGTGTCCCGTTCCCCAGTTTGTGCTCTGAGAGTTTATGTCTGTGCTTCTCTTTGGCAAAGGCTCTGATTCTGTACCTGTTTAATATTTCATAACCAGAATTCTTCAGGCACAAAAATCATGTCGATTGATGCTCAGCATCGTTTTCTTGATGAACCCATTTGATGAGGTCGCACCACATAAGCTATTAATAATCTGGTCCAGGAAACGTGAGTGCAGGGTTCCTGCTTTGCTCTGAGGGTCATTCCCTGAGAACATGTTGGATGACTCAAATGCTCCCATAATCACTCCGGGGTTGTAAATACTTGTTGGCGTGACTGTAACGCAGGCTGGCTGCTAATGTTCACATACTGCTAAAACATACTGGATCAACTAGAAACCGTACTGGTTTACTCTGGATAACATATAAACAGGAATGATGGGCAGATATTGGGAACAGCAGAAATATAAACAGAGGGATCACAGATGAAAACGATCAATGCGAGGCGCTCTGAAAGAGCAGGAAGGAAACCAAACAGGAAAGATAACAGCTGATTCCCTGTGTGCTGCCTTTTAATGATTATAGATGGATTTACGTGTTGATGCTTGGGAACATTTCTGCAAACTCTGAGCACATTAAGTGTTAATATCTCAGAGTCCAGATTCAGTGAAAAACCTCGTTAACCAAAGACGATGGATGAGCTGTTGTAGGAGCTGTAGACAGGGTGATGAGGCAGTCTCAGAAATGTAAAATATGACCTTTGCCCTTTGTGGAGAAATTCTTCAGCATGTAAGCATAATCATTTTTCGAGAAGTGACTTTGCTGCTTCCTCTTCTTCGGTGTGAGATTTGCATCATGAGACTGAAAGAAAGCAGAAATATGAGAACTGGAAGCTGCGCTTTAACGTCACCAGCGTCAGCCTCCCCAGGCTGAGAATACAGCGGTGATGATGATGATGATGATGATGATGAAGCTCAGCAGCAGCTGGATGGGGAACGATGGCACTCTTTGTGGATTTGGTGTAATTTATGTGTTTTAATGTGTTTATTTGGAAAGTGCATATTTTCACTTTAATCTGCAGTTCCATCCATATACTGTAGACAAATGATGGCATGAGCCCCCCTGAAATGAGTCCTCCCAGCAGCAGCAGCAACAATGCCATTGGACCACAGTGCTGTAACCTTGCAGTGCATGAGAGCATGGACGGGACCAGCAGGAGTGGAACTGGGTACACTTACAGCTTTTATTCTAAGCTATGCTGCTTTCCACCCTTTATTTTAAAGCTTTAGTTACTTTATTTTGCAGGTTTGTATTATTATGCAGCAGTAGATCAGTAATTATGATCAATAATGTGTGTAAATACGATCATTGTTGCACGTTCGGTCATAAATATCACTTACAGTGGTGTTGAAAAGTTTAACTTTGCAGATATCCTCTGATCCACCTTCATCAGGCACAAACAGCACCACGACCCAGAGGGATATCCAGCAGAGGTCACAGGTCAAAGTGCTCTGGATACAACAGGGAAGAAAGATGAATTGCTGCTGTGGATTCTTTTTATTATATCTCTAGTTAAAGATATGAGCAGCATGCTTGTGCTGGCTGCAGATATCAAACTGTGGTGAACGCCGTGGTTGGAAAACAAAACTGTCTAAAGTGGGAAGCAGGTTTATGTACTGTGTACACGGCACAAAGAGCCATTCAGACCTCTGAGCCTCAGCACTTAAATCAAGCCACGCTCCACCTGCAACAGTGACACTTCATGCTGGTTTGTAGCCCCACCTTCATACCTGCAGCTGATAAAGTCATCTTGGCTCAGGTCTCTGTTTGCATGTTTGCACGTCTCATCTTCCTGCTGTGGTCTGTTTACTGTAGCTCTGACAGTTCACAGCAGGGTTATCACTCAACCCTTTCACTGGCATATCACGCGACGAGAGAGAGAGTTTTACATCCTCACTGCGTACGCCTTTGGATACTGTGGCTCCTCTGAAAAGGAAAGCCTCAAATCAGAAGTGCCTGACTCCGTGGTATAATTCACAAACGCGCAGCTTAAAGCAGATAACCCGTGAGCTGGAGAGGGAATGGTGTCAGGTGACCCTGAGCCTAGGCTGCTGGGGGGTTCCCATGATGCACTGGGTATTTCTTTTCATTCACTTATTTTTATTCTGTTTATACTTCACTCTGTATTTATTCATTATTATTAATCTCTGTCTCTCTTCCACAGCATGTCTTTTGTCCTGTCTCTCTCCCCTCAGCCCCAACCGGTTGCAGCAGATGACTGCCCCTCCCTGAGCCTGGTTCTGCTGGAGGTTTCTTCCTGTTAAAAGGAGTTTTTCATTCCCACTGTCACCAAGTGCTTGCTCATAGGGGGTCATTTTGACTCTTGGGATTTCTGTGTAATTGTTGTAGGGTCTTTACCCACAATACAAAGCGCCTTGAGGCGACTGTTTGTTGTAGTTTGGTGCTATGTAAATAAAACTGAATTGATGATATGTAATCCATTTCTAACTGTGGCTCAGACTGTGTGGTGGTGAGGCAGCAACAGTCTGTGGATCCTGTTTTCAGTTCAGTTTTCTACCACAAAAAGTTTAATGCTGACGCTCCGTCTGCAGAAGTGTTTCGGAAGCAGAAAGTGGGGATCATGACAGACTCCTGTCAGCAACACTCATTTTAAAATTTCATTATTTACACAAACCAATGGGCTCAGTGTTTAACTCCAGAGTCACGTGTGCAGGTATCAATTATTTTATTTCCAAAGAAATGAATGAGATGCTGTAATGACAGATTTAGGATCAAACCATCAATAATGGGAAAGCCTTCTTTGAACAGTCTAGTAGGAATGGGATCTAATAAACATGTTGATGGTTTGGAGGAAGTAACTATTGAAGTTAACTCCAAACGATCAACTGGAGCCAAAGAGTCTAAGCAAATACCAGCAGTGCTGAAAGCAGCCGAACATGAAGATAAATCTTGGAGATGGTTTTGAATAATTTTTCCTCTAATGTCTAAAATTTTATTTGTAAAGAAATCCATGAAGTCATTATTAGTTAAAGTCAAAGGAATACTGGGCTCTACAGAGCTCTGACTCTTTGTAGTAGGTGTGATTAAAGTGGTGGGTGGGCTCCTTTACATTTTGACAGAAGCCAGTGAATCTAATAATAGATTAAATGCAGTGTTGAGGCTGTCATTTTCAGCATCTACATGGATGTTAAAATCACCCACTATAATGATTTTATCTGAACTGAGCACTAAATCAGATAAAAAGTCTGAGAAATCAGACAGAAACTCTGAGTAAGGACCAGGTGGACGATAGATAATAACAAATAAAACAGGTTTTTGAATTTCCCAATTAGGGTGGGCAAGACTAAGAGTCAGGCTTTCAAAAGAATTAAAACTCTGTCTGGGTTTGTGATTAATTACTAAGCTGGAATTGAAGATTGCTGCTACTCCTCCTCCTCGACCTGTGCTTCGAGCATTCTGACAGTTAGTGTGACTCGTGGGTGTTGATTCATTTAAACTAACATATTCATCCTGCTGTAACCAGGTTTCTGTAAGGCACAATAAATCAATATGTTGATCAATTATTAACCCCCCCCCCCACTGATAAGGGATCCTTCCTGAGCTCACACATTCCTTAAGAAGAATCAGTTTTTCCTGTTCAGAGGTGACAAAGGTACTGACATTCTGTGCTTAAGTAGAAGTACAAGTGCTTGTGTTAAAAAGTACTTTGGTAAAAGTACTGGTTCAACTTCTTTACTTAAGTAAAAGTAAAAAAGTACAGGCTCTGAGTAATGAAGTATTTGTACTTCGTTCCTTCCCCTCAGTTCCTGTTCATGTGCAGATCTGCTTTCCAGAATGAGAGCAGCTTTATTTTTCTATTTTAGCCTGCTTTAGTCACGAAGGACCTCCAGGTGGAAGGTTGTGATCTGGATCACATGATTTACAGCCACAGCGTGCCCTGACAGAACTGCAGCAGTGTGTGATCTGGCGATCTGGATGCTTTTATTCTGCAGCCGGCGCCTCAGAACAGAAACCGTGATGGGTGCGATCCTGTGATGTGATGAATTTGTCTGATTTCTGCCACTGTAGTCAAAGACTGATCTTGTCTGTGGATGGTGGAGCCAACACTGAGTTCATCTGTCTAACAGGGACCATATCCATGAAGAAAGATTGCAGTAAACACAGCAGAGTGAGCACAGGTTCGTTTGCAGCTGTAGTCAATAGCTTTATGACATTTGATTGGATTTTGACCAAGTATCACGCTACAAATACAAAACACCCCCCCAGCTATGACCTCACCCTAAGGACAGCTGCAGTTCAGTAAAGCACTGATGGTGATTTCTGTGGTGGGAGGACTGTTTCTCTGCAGAGCTGAAATAAAGTCAGAGTTCTGCAAACATCAGTGCAGGTTTAGAGGAGACAAAAAGCAAAGACTGAAGTTTTATTTGAACTAAAATGAGCGCTGATGCAAACCCACTCAGCCTGTCTGATTACATCGTTGAAGGAAGGAGTGGCTCCAACAGTTCCTTTTATGTGTGATGAGTACAACAGAACAACAGCAGTTTCCTGGACCTTGCAACGAAACTGGACAAATACATGAGGAACCAACTGACTTTCACCCACCAAAGAAGAGACTATCTGAACAGGTAGGCTGAGAATTCTTTGATCTTGGTGGTACTGCAGCAAATTATAATTATTTAAATATATAAAGCAGCTAAAGTCAGACAGTAGCAGAGCAAAAAAAGGACATAAAACACACAGGTGACATTATAATGGTCTAATATATTGATAATATGAGGCTACACACTAGAAAACCTCCCAAACAGGATCCTTCAGACACCATCCAGCCATCCCACTGTAATGTGCAATTTGATTTAAAATTATTACTCTATGAGTTTTATTTTGATGAGCATGAAACCTACAGAAAGTTAATAATACAGTAAAGTATGTAACACATGGGGGTGGAGTTATGGTATAAAAGATCAAACCTGTAAGTTCTTAACTCGTTTGATGTTTTCAACTGGGAAAAAAATGAAGGTAATCTACTGATCCGAAAAATTCCAGATAAAATAAGTTAATAACAGCCTCATAACAACATCTGAACCTGCCCAACAAAGTCCCAGCTGCAGCTCAACCAAACCTGATGAAACAGAAATGACGCACAACAAATTCAACTCAGTCGGAGCTGTAGGCGGTGTTCCTGCTGTCGATAACATATCGATAACTACCCGGAAATAGCTCCAGCTGCTCTTTTATAACCCAAAAGCTCTGAGAAGGAAGAGTTTGAGCTGTGGTATAAAGGCATGTGACACAGGTGTGGTTATTCAACGAGAGCAAAACCGATGGCAAACAAATGTTTTTGTCTCCTGTTTTTTCTCCTCTTTGGTAGGTATTATCACGCTATTGCACCTTAACTTTCAGAAATCCGCCTGTACGCTTGAACGAGGCGAGTGAGACAATGATTCAGCTGTTTGGTTTGTGACTTTTCAGGGTTATGTGGCTGGCTGCTAGCTCATTATTAGCTGCCTGAGGCCTATGGTTCTATCGTGTATATATACATATATATATATATATATATATATATATATATATATATATATATATATATCAGCATCAGAGTCTGTAAGGCTAAATACACATACATACATTATTAATTTATATCTTATCTTTGGTTCAATGAAAGCTTGATGCAACATACAACAGACTAATGCACTGGATGCCTGGTCATCCAATACTTCAATAGTATGTCTGTATATAATTCTATATTAGGAGATAAGCCACATACAGTAATTAAATATAATACAATATGACCAAAGAGATGATGGGAACATAGGATTAATTTCAGCACTATAATATGATAACAGTATTCTAATATGGTAAAGCAAAAACACATTACCTTATTATGGAGGTTACTACAACTTTAAAGTCCCTCCATCCATTATCTTATGTATGATTTTTTTTTATTTTGAAATTACCTTTTAAAATTTGAACTTCTCTTGTCCTGATGTGTTTTATATACAGCACTTTGGTCAGTGGCTACTGTTTTTAAAGTGCGTTATAAATAAACCTGGATTGGCGTGGCATCCATCCACTTCCACTTATCCTTATCGGGGGGGGGGGGGGCGCTGACATAGGACGAGAGGCAGGGTGCACCCTGTGTTGGAGAGGTTTCTCCGGGAGGCTGGTTAGGGAAATTCAATCAGCCAGCTGCTCTCTGATGGGGGCTTCGAGAGCTGCCAAACTAGACTGAAGTTCGGCCTCTCCCCACCTGAAGTTGGGTGCTAATGCCGTTTGATTGACGCCCTTCCTTGCAGAATCCAATACTTCCTCCTTATCTCACCAAACACTCGCTCGGGCCCGGGGTGTAGGAGCTGGTCATCATATTCTCTGATCAGCAGTTTTGTCACAGGGTGATTTGGATCGAGAATTATGGAGTGAATAGCATCGGGATCCAGATCCTCTGCTCTTCCTCCCACTCTAATCAGCCCAGCCGCTGTATCATATTCTTCATATTCTGTAGTCGATTTGGAGGATCGATATAGAGTGCAGAAGTGTCTGGAGTGGTCCCAACCATCAAGACTTTCTTGGGCTCTTGCTGATGAATGTCATGTAGTACTGTAATGTATTGCGGCTTGCAAACTTTACAGGGAGTCTTGAGTGTACACACATCAGGTACATGGTTTCGGCCGCAACGCCAGCAGCCTTTATCTTTGATCCACTCTGTGATCTGAGCTGCAGATAATGCCTTAAATCTGGAGCACAGACTAAGATAGTGCTCCCAAGTGTTCAGTATGGGCAGTAGGGTTTGAATTTCACCTTCCACTTGGTGGGAGTGATCCTGTGACTGGCCTCCAGCGGCGGTGTGGCCCCATTCCGAATGTCGTATGTTGTAATACACAGTGGAGGGGTGTCCCTGCACCTTCCCGCCTCTATTCGCTTGCTTGGTCTGCTCCTGAAACATGTCAGCTACCCTACTGGAGATGCGCTTTGCCTGTGATTTCACCTGTAGCCAGGCAGAGAAATCTGGCAGTGTATAGGTTTTGTTAGTCCCAGTTCTCAGGATCCCATGGCTGAGGCTGTACTCAACAAACCCATCTCTATAGCTGGCTGGTAGCTTGCTCATCAACTTACAGTGTCAACATGAGAGCCACAACGCAGCTCATAGCCATTCTCCCCTTCTGGAGATCAAAGCATGCCCACTAAAGCCTGCACGGCAAGAGCAAAATTGTCAAAGGCGTCAGGGTCCCAGACTTTTGTTGGTGGAGAGTTCAGGATAGCACCCAACTCGCTCTGGACAAGCTGCCGAGGTTGACCATATTTGTCCTGGAGAGCCTGGAGTGCTGCAGTATATGGTAGGGGGTCGTGCATATAAGCTTGAGCCAGTTTGTGAGCACTTGGTAGTCTTAAGTGCTCAAAAAGAATCTGATATTTAAACTGCTCTGCGAGATGGGCATGGCTATCAAGCAGACTGTCCAAAACCATCTTAAGCAGGGCAAAATCAGATTCCTTACCACTGGTGAAGTAAGGTAGGGCCTTATTAGGGATCCCGTACCAGCTTGCAATTAGCAGTTCTATCAGGTTGGTCCCTGGCAATGATCTGGTGTCAAAGGGGGGCCAAGGCATCCCTGGCCTGACGGGTGGCACAGCCGGATTACAGCCCACCTGCCCAACTCCTTCCTGAAGGTGGGCCCCCAGATCTGGGTGCACCAAAGGTTGACGGACTGTGAAATATGACCCTGACTGAGATGCTCTCTGGGGCATAGGCTGGGAAGGACCTTCCTGCTGTCTATAGTGCTGTCTGGGGCCATGCTCTGATACAGGCCGTGGAGCAGGAATGAGGCAGGTAGCAGGAAGACAGGTTACACTTAGTCGAGGACTTTGCTGAGGTTCATTCAGATTTGCAGAGGGCACAGAGGTAGGGAAGGGCTGAACATTCGGGGTTAAGATACCAGCTGGCACAATTGCAGGAGGTGGGAAAGCATCTCCAGAACTTGTGTTAATATACTGTTGTGCTTGAGGTGTGGACCACTGTACCAATCCTTCTGGTTTCTTGGGGCTGTGCAGCTCCAACAGATTCCCTGGGTGATTCTCACCCTCACTAGAAGATCCAGTTGAGATGCAGCTAGCCCCCTCATCCCTAAGGAAGGCTGCAATGAGGGCAGCTTCCTCCAGCTCAATCTCCTTCTCCTTCAGATGACGCTGCATCAATAGTCGTTTAGTAATAAATTCTATAGTGTGGTGGGCAGCACAAGCCTCATCATCTAAAAGACGTCTCTGTCTCTCCTGTTCCATGAGGAGTTCCTCCCTTTTACAGAGGGCTTCCCGTGCCCGGGCATCTAACAGCTGACACTGGTCTTCAGCCAGACTTTCCTCCACCATTTGTCGCTGTAGCTCTGCCAGCTCCAGATGTTTCATTCTCTCCTCCAGCATTGCTGTTTGCAGATCAGTCAGCCCTGTAATGAGAGAGCATCCCGAAGTGGAATGTCCACTAACCTGGGTTCTAGGTTTACTACAATGGGACCCGGAGGCATATGATCGTCAAGAAGGTGAACGCTGCTCTGAAGAAGCATCAAGGGACACGCCAGCCTCTATGCCTGCTGTAGGTTTATCAATCTGAGTGACTGATTTTGGTTGATATCCAACCTCATAATCATCAAAGTATGCTGGAGGATGTCTCTCTCGCTGAGTTTTAGGTCATGCTGATGTGTCGGTGACATCACGGTCCTCCATGTTGTCCTCAAGGCAGCTATCCCATCCGATCCGGACTCGAAGGACCATTTGTTTGAGAGGTTTCTCCGGGAGGCGGGTTTGATAGCTCCTCTCAGGACAGGGACCTACAGGTCAGAGAGTAGGGCACAGAGCATTTGTTCCAGACAGACTTTAATGTTTGTCAAAGGAGGGATCACATACAAGTTGCACGGCACTTGGCATACAGGAGTGAGTTCAAAGAGTATGCAGGCATGCTGATGCAGGTGTAGGTACAGGTATGTGTGGTTCTAAATGGAATAGGAAAAGAGAACACACATATGAATTTCCAATATGGGAAAATAAATCATCCTAACACACTCTAGTAATGAATCCAACAGTTATAGTTTGAACAGGACAAAATAAGGACATCTGTGTGGCCCATGCAATGATAATACACATTAACTTCATTTTGGCCAGGCTAAATGAATTTGGTGGGCATCAGAGCCCCCTTGTGGCCAAATAATGTACCGGCAGCAACAAGAATCTCCATTGCAACCACTACGAGGGCAGCTTGCATGCTTTCCATGTTATTACAGGTAAATACACACAACTTTCATAACGTGCTCAGTCCTTGGTACAGAGTCGGATAATGTGATGCCCTTAACACAAGTTCACACAACAAGAAATGTAAACAACTTAACCGATATATAACCCATCTCAACATAACCTCTTTACTGATGGCTAATCCCACAGCTGCGCTACTCTCAAGCTTAGCAGTAACCATTATCACACCTATCTGCTGTAGTCAAAGATTTATCGGCATAGTTAAAGAGGCATGGACACGTTTGTGCATGGACACACACGGCTAGCATGCACTACCCATGGAGAAACGTGTCTAATGGCAGCAGCATTCGTCGTGTGGGGCACTGTCGTAAAGACCTGCAACCCCCTCACTTAAAACCCAAATTGGAGATTAATAATGCGGGGCTCACAGCCATAGAACTGAAATATTAAGAGACTTTCTGACACCCTGTACAGGTCACCAGCCTGTCGCACGCCAACACTAACCCCCAGTAAGTGCATGTCTTTGGACTATGGGAGGAAACCCAGGCAGACACGGGGAGAACATGCAAACTCCACACAGAGAGAGAGGGAGGGGCCTGGGCCAAGGTGGAATCGAACCCAGGCCTTCCAGATGGTATTCTAACTGTGAGGCAGCAGTGCTAACCACCGCACCACTGTGCTGCCACTTCAAAGTCATTATATGAAAATTCTGATCACCATTTTAGTGCTAGCAGGTCATCATATTGTTACCAGTATATTACTATGGTATTACTAATTGGGTTTGTAATATTCCTTTAATCTATAACTGCCGATACCAGATATTACTTGGTTATTACTTTGGCAATTAAATGGTTATAATTTGCCATTTTCATATTGTTACTTTCTTGTTTCCACTGTATTACCACATTATTACTGAGCTATAACAAAAGGTTGTTGTTGCACTCTCTTATTCATCCATCCATTTTCTTGCGATTTCTTACTGAAACCCGGCAGTAGATTTTTCCGTCCCTCATCAAACTCTGCCCAGGTGGTTATTCCTTCATTAGTGTCCTATACAAGTTCTGTTCAATGCCGAAGCATATGACAGGATGTGGTACGAGCGCTGCATGTACACAGAACACGGCGTTGGATTTCAGTTTTCGGGGCCATCTCCAATAGTCTAAAAGTCATCTCTAGTCATCAGAAAAAGTTGCTAAATTTGTCGCTTTTTGGAGAAAAAAAAAGGTTGCTAGGGTGGTCTGAAGCTCCTGGGAATTTATGCTTAATAAGAAACTCGAAATTGTCCACTCCTTTTATCTTCTTCCCCCTCGCTTTAACACTGATCACCATTTTGCTTTCTGTAGCCAATCAAACGTGAACAGGGCTGTTGTGAGGTCACGTGTGCACATTGTGGACCAAAGTGGCCATGCCCAGTGGTGGGTTGCGTATTGCAGTGAAATAATACTATAGTACAACACATCAGCTGGGTGCACCCACTTGCTAATTCCAGTGATAGCAAAGAGTTCCAACAGCAGGATGATCTCAGCATGGCGCAGTGTCAGGCAATCAACCGCTGGCTAGAACCCTGCATAGATTTTTTACTCTGCTGAGAACTAAATGACACAGAGATCAGTGGAAACCAAAATCACCAACTGTTTGAGGGCTGGACTCAAACTCTCACCAAAAACATCAAATTTAATTAATTTTACGGTAATTTTTCAGCAGTCTATTTACATATGTTCCCAATAAAGGCCCTTTGCTTTTCTCCAAAGCACAGGATCAAGACTTTGGGGTTATCACAGAGGCTTAACGTGACACCCTGACTGTAACCCTAGATGGGCTGAAGGAGACCTGGTGGATGTTACGGGCTTAACGTCTGCTCTTGCTTTCTGTAACCTGTAGCAAAGCTCTTTGTTCTAACTGAATCTTTGGTCTCTTTCATTGCAGTTCTCTGTGGGCTTCCACTGTCATCAGGCTCCTCTGAATCAAATGGAACTGTAGGAGCGTCGTTGGTCTGGCAGTGCAAACTCAATGAACCGTTTGCTCTAGAGAAAATCAGCATATACTGGCAGGACCAAAATGATACTGAATCACTTCACTATTACACAAATGGGAAGGAGAATCTGGACCATCAAAGTCTGTCATTTAAAAACAGAACCAGAATCTTCCCTAAAGAGTTACCTTCTGGAAACTTGTCCCTCCTCATCGATCCGCTGATGCTAAAAGATGACCAGAAGTCCCTCAAAGTTGTGGTCATGACAGACAGCATCAGGACCATCTGTCAATCCATCATACATGCGGCAGGTTTGTATAGGTCTCATTTTGGGGCAAATTAATCAAATCTGGTATGTTATAAATCATCTTCATACATGTTTACAACACTTCCAGCATTGTTTAAGGAGCCAATCATCCAGATCAACCAAACAGAGACGACAGCAACATGCACAACAAAGGGGGGCTTTCCTAAACCTGCACTCTCATGGAGCTCCGTGGACCATGAGGGACATGAACGTACACTGGAGCCACCTGATGTCCAGACCTCTGAGATCCAGGCGGGAGACGGCACCTACACCATTATCAGCACAGCCAGCATCACGGGGTCAAAGAGAGTGACCTGCAGCGTTTACAATCCGACTTCAAATCAGACTGTGAGAGCAGCCAAGGACCTACCTGCAGGTACTCAGGATCATATTTAATCTAACCGATATCCAGATGTCACATCAAAGACTGGACATATCTCAAAAAAAGTTTTTCTCTCTGCAAATCCAGACAGCTGTGTTTATGATTCACAGCTCAGTCACAGCTGCACTCTGCTTAATATTTCCATAAGACACATCCCCCCAAAGAGGCCATTATTTTTCCTTTGTAAAGGGCCAGTTTGTCCAATCACATGCCAGATCACAGTCACAAGGTAAACCATAAGACACTGAGGAATTCCAAGTCCCTAAATTTGGATCGGAAAAAATCCCAGAAGAATGAAATCAGCTGTTGAAATAAGTAAACTTTCCCAGTATTTTTAAATAGCGTTATCATCCGTTACTGTTAGATCATTCATAGCTGAACTGAAATTGATCACTTTACAATCATACTGGCACAGATCTATTTAAAGAGGAGGAGATCTTAAAATAAAGTCAGTATCTTTTAGGAAAAGTTGTGGCCTCTTCTGCCCTGATTTGTGTTCGTGGAACAACATCATGTGAAAACCTGTGCTGGGGCTGAATTCAAAATCCACACCAATCGCTTCCTGAACATTTTCTGTACTAAAATTCTGTGAACAGTTGTTCACCAGAACTTCTGCAGCAGTTCATAATTCATAAAAACTGAGTCTGTTACTCTGTCTTATTCACAGATGAAGCCCTGCCTCTGTATGCAGTACTCGTAGTACTTGCAGTACTCGTAGTACTTGCAGTACTTGCAGTAGGAATTGCCTTTGGCTACCAAAGATGTAAGCAAGTTTCTGAATGTTCCTCTTTTACTTTTTTTAGCAGACATAATTATCCGGTTTCTTGTTGAGCAATAATGACCTTAAATACCGCAGACAGCATTACGGACAGATGTTAGACATCATCGGGATTTTAATTTACTTGGTTGAAACGTAACTCCAGTCAGAAGAGGCCCGGCTTCTACGGCGGCTTTGTGAGCATTTGTATGTCATTCTAGATCAAAACCGGAGACAAAACCATCCTGACCCGCCACCAGCTGATGATCCTTCCAGTGGAGAGAGACACCGGTGCATGATCACCGATGGTGATATCCATCATCATGGAGCTGCTAACTAAAAAGTAGTCTAAGCAGGAGTGACAGTGATGTACTGGTGAGAAATAACTATAATCTCTCAGAGTGGGGTGATGTGAACGCCAAGCATCACAACGACCAAAATCCTTCATGTACTGTCTAAGAATGTCTGCAGACTGTCACTTCCTCTGACTCACTGCTGTACTGAGCCTGTCAATGTCTGCATTAAGTACCAGGCTGAAGTCTCCTCCTATCATCAGTGTGGAGTCAGAGTGATCAGAGAGTGAAGTAAAGAAGGTGTGAAAGAAGGAGGGGTCATCAACATTTGGTCCATATATGCTAGCAATGCATAAATCTATATTCTGAATAGATACATTAGGTATTATAAATCTGCCTTCAGGGTCTATTGTAGTGTTGCTAATGTTAAAGTTTATCTTCCTGTTAATCAATATGGCTACACCTCTTTGTCTGGAGTTATAGCAGGCTGAGAACATGTGAGGGAACAGTGGGGAGGAAAGAGTGTGTTCAGATGTTCTGGACACATGTGTCTCCTGTAGAAACACAACATCAGCTTTTAAGTCTTTTAACTGATTAAAAACTTTTAGTCTCCTTTTTTCCCTCGAACCAGCTCCGTGTACCTTCCATGACACAAACCTGAGAGTGCTCATGTTTATACTAACTTATGGACTGTTGTGTGTTCGCTAAAGATGTGTGTATGTGTGCATATGCTCTGTATGTTGGTGTGTGTGTGTATGTGCGCTGTATGTTAGTGTAATAAAATGTAGCATTACATTATTACCCAAATATCTACAAAAGAGGGAAAAACAAACGATCACGGTGCTGTGTTGATTAATCGGCATTAATGATCCTATTCAGACATTTCAAACACTGCAGAAAAAGTAGGGAAAAATTGTGGGATTTGTAGTGTAAGTGGTGGGAGCACTATTTACCCACAGGACATTAATAATAGCTATATGAAAGCATCTCAGGGACCGTATAAATTATATCGTGGGCCACATCTGGCCTTGAGTTTGACACGTGTGGTTTAGAGAACAGCTTTAGTGTGTCAGCTCTGGTAGAACGTTTTATGTTGTGTGACTGGTGCTATATGAATAAAACTTTTCTTCAGTCCTTTTATATTTATTTATTTCTTTACACACTCGTCCCAGCATTTGCTTCATCAGTTTCAACTTGATCTTTTGCCAATCATAGATTCCTACACAGCATTAATATGTTTGATAATACAGCCGTCACTAAGGCCATGAGTACGCTGTACATTACATTCAAGTATTACAGAGATTAGAGCATGCCATAGCTATTAAAGGTGCTGCACTGCACTGGTTTGAATCATATTTATCTAATAGACTCCAGTTTGTTCATGTAAATGGGGAGTCTTCTTCACACACTAAGGTTAATTATGGAGTGCTCGTTATTGTTTGGTTCACATGGTGCACCAAACTGAGGGATGAGCTCAGTCAAGCTTCACTCAGCAGAAACCTTCACAACTGAGCTTCTTCTTGACTTCTTCTGGGCCTTAGTCCTGCAGGACGCACAGCAGGTATCAGCAAGGACGCGACATGGAGCAGAGCAAAGGACCATGAGGGGAGAGTGGAGACACAAAACTAACTACCCACAATGCACAACAGACGAGGACTAGCAAAATAAAACAGGAAGTGAATAAACAGGCACACTGAGGGGCATTAAACCAAACTGAACCAGGAACAAAACTCATTTAGCTAAACTAAGAATGCCTGGAAATATAAATAATAGCACAGCAAAACCAGACAATGTAACAACAAAACTCAAATTTATGGTTTAAAAAGTCCAACCTAAAACGCTGGGTCACATCTGTGCATTTATTTTGTGGTAGGTTATAAAGTCAGGGGAAAAAATCACAGGTCATATGGGTCAGAGATGCTGATGGGACCAAGCACAACACATAGCTTTAGCTGCTATAATCAGTGTGCGCTTTCAGAATACAGTTTATGTCTGGATTAGTCCCGGCTGACTTACGGGGAGTGGAACCACAACGATCTGCACCTCTTTGATTTCCATTATCCCGCTGACCTGAGCAGAGAAACAAAGAACATTACACTGCACATCATGAATGCGTCCATGAAGTGTCTAAGCTCAGGGCAGCAGCAACGAGTACCTGTTACATGTGCAAGACTTTGTTCTTCACTGCCTTCAGTTTCCTGCTGTCCATGTCCTTCATCATCATGTCCCTGGAGGTCTAAAGCAAAAGCAAGCAACAGAAAATCAACTGCATCAAGGTACTGAGGAGCAACATTTAATCACAGGGCTCTCTACAGCTGCACACATCTCTGTAAAACAGAGATAAAAAAGAAGGCAATAATTTATTAAGCTCATAAATGCACTGTAAGAAAAATCTGAGCTCACGTTGAGTTTAATGGCAGCATCACATCTTTAAAGCTGTCACAGGTCCAGAAAAAAACACACACACAGACACACACGCTTGATCAAAGCAGGTCCCCAATATTAATCCCAACTCAAAATACAACCAAATAACCAATATTAACACTTTATCACATTTCCCTTAAATAAACAAATGAAACTTTCACAGATGCATACTACCTTTAACCTTACGGTTGTGCAATTTAACTCATGTAAACAAATGAGATGACATTGTTCCTCAGGTAAAACAAATAGCATTGGTCACAAGATGTACAATCAACATTTCTATACCTCACTCCGCTCTCCAAGGGCGCTAATCAAGTTTGGACCTGAACATCGTCGCTAGCAAGCTCCGCACTAAGAGTGTGCGTTTCAGTGCAGTGCTCTTAGAGAGAGGGAAAAATAGCGCAACAGTGAAGACAATGAAGTAACTGACAATACAAGCTTGTGTCTTACAAAACGGCAACTTAGAAACAAGAAATACCACTTTGCCTTCTACGTCTTCTACCACACAACGTTATCCGCATGCGCAGCCAACCCGGAAACCAGCAGAGAGTTTGCACGGCAAACGTAAACATACCCTTTCAAAATAAGAGCGCAACACGGCAAAGAACACGCTGCAAGTTGCGAGCACATACGGTACCACACATAAACAGTCATTATGAAGGAGACGATTCATTACATTTAGCAGGCATTTACAAGCTACATTAACTTAGCTAAAAACTCATGCAACGATAACTCACCAAGACTATCGGAGAGCAGCTGAACTTCATCAAGCTTGTTGCTCGTGGCCTCAGTCGCTTCAACACCACAGAAATTAACCTAATATGTTTGTTTTTATTTCTGGGGTGGTATAAATAAACATTAAATAAAGCAAGGTAGGAAAATATGGTGCTCTTTTTCTACTGGGCTACACAGATCTTACAGCTTCACTCATTCATGCTTTTATTTTGTTTGTTAGTTTTGAAGATTCCAACGTCTATCGCTCCTTCAAAGATGTGCGCATGCGCGCGGAGCTGGCTTTAATGACGCGTCAGAGATTAAAAAGACTTTGATGTATACGTCAAAGGCCAGTCCTCTCTAACTGACGTCACGCTTGGCTTTAATACCCCCGCGACTCTCAGACTCTTTATTAGCCCAGAGTGTGTCCGTTTGGAAGCAGATATCCGACACTCCGCACTTTCTAAAAAGAAAACATTTTTCAAGGATTCAAACACATCTGACTTGTGAAGCAACAATGTCCACAAAGGTGCAACAGCCAACTGAAAATCAACCACACGAGCTTTCACCAGTGATTAATAGCTACTTTGAAAAGCTCAGTGAATTACAGTGGTGCATGATTGAAAAGGGAGTTTTGGACTCTGATCTCCAAGCTCTGTTAGCTGACATGATTGCTGAAATCATTCAGTCAGTTTCTGCAGGCATCCTGAAAACTCTCCTTCCAGATGATCAGCGCTATCTGGCAGGCGGACAGCATAAAAAATTATATGACAGTTTATCTCTTGGAGCATTAATAAGCCCGTCATCACTGGGAGACTCTCTCTCAGCCAGCATCTCCAGGGCTCTCAACATTCCCTGCGAAAGGCACTTCAGCGCTAAGGAGCTGACACAGATGATTGGGGAAGAGATCTTTGAGAAGGTCACCTCAGCTGTGTCACTGCTCACGGAAAACCCACAGTTACGGCCAGAACCTGCCGTTTATGTCAGTGTGAAAGTGACTGACATTAAAAAGCTTCGGCATATGGTTTCTCACACTGCCTCATACCTGAAAAGATGTGCAGGTAAAATGAGCCACCAGTGCGTGACAAAGGAGGCTGTACCCAGTCCTCATTCAAGCAAGGAGACCTCTGAATCCAAGATCTCTGAGAAGGCAGCAGTCAATGAGGTGAGCTTGGCTCTCACCAGATGGTGTGCAGCCCCAGAGATAACTAAGGCTGACAATGATGTGGAATCCAGGGAGGAAATACAAATCCCTGTCCGTGTTCCAGAAGGCATGATTATGGAAGAGACTCAGGAGGCAATAAAGAACAGCCTGCATTGCAAGCATATTGTAGGTGAACAGTGCACAGAAGCTGAGACGAACGCTCAGGGTCACCAGTGTTACAGAATGCGAGAACAAAAGGAATGTGACCTCGTCAATGTAATGAACAATTTACGTGTTGAAGGTGCTGAACCAAAGCAGTGCGCAAAAGAAGATACGGCCGTCCACTGTCGCTGTGAAATGATTGCAGCTCAGCCTCTCATTCTCACCGATAAATTGCGTTATTTACCAGATGAAGGCACTCCAGAGCAGCGCACTGACACTGAGGAGAAAGCTCAAAGTCTCTGGCCTCCCAGCACCACAGCAGGAACAGCTGCAGCTGATATTGTAAATGCAGTAACTGATCATCTCCAGCATCCCGGAGCTGGAGATGATCAGAAATGTAGCTCACCCAAACCCGATTTAAATGTGTGCTTACTGGTCGAAAAGGTGAGAGACTTTTTCGCCTCACACGCCCCGCTCGCAAAACGTGATGCAGTAAAAGCACACAAAGACCACTTCTTCAGATTTGTCAAAAAGGAACTTGAAAACCTGATCCCAGAGCTGAGAGAGCAAGTGCACAATAACACAAAGTTCTTCATCCATCTTGAAGAACCAGACAAATCTTCTCAGAAGTCTTCTCCAGAGTCTCCCAGCTTTAGAGAGCTAAACACACCAGTTTTGCTAAGGACTAAAAAAAAGTGTCGTCCGATTGATTTTAACATCATCAAACCCGTTCTTAATGAGTGGTTTGATAAAAGAACCACCGAAGAGAAAATCAAGACATTTTCAGTGCAGCTGACCGATTTAATGTATGACCACCTCCAGATCCAGCGTAAATATCCCCTCCCCACGATGCCACCGGGAACAAGTCTCTCAGACTCCATCATCTCTAGAACTTTTAGAACAAAGTTCCCCTTTTATCCTGAGATCCTCTATGTGTCTGTAGAAGACTCAGTGGAAAGGTTCTTGCAGAAGATTCTTCTGTGGTTGGACAATGAAGCATTAGATGAATCTGTGCAAAGTGACAGAATTTCTGGTGCCGTGGAGGAGATCCATGATGTGGTGGTAAGAGCAATGACGACAATGGAGGAACAAGAAAGCGACAACCTGTCTACATCAGTCCCTGCTGAGACAATTGTCCGGGACTTCATTGTCCTTCTGTTCACGAGGGCCCTCAAAAAATGCAAGAAAAGCAAAAAAGGGGCTCAGAATAGTGAAGAAGTCGAAGCCACCATCAAGTCTCTTACAGACACGGTGCTGCAGAAAGTCACGAGCGCAGAATCTCTGAGAATCCTTGATGGAAACAAGAATGAGATTACCAAGGGCATGACTAAGGAGCTTTTCAAGAAGTTTGGCTCTCCACAAAAGTTCTTAAACGCTGCAGTTACATCAGAAGATTCATCTTTTGGCGACACTCTTCTGATACAGCTGAACAATGTTCTCGAGGCCTACAGCAGTCCTCCAAAGAAGTCCAAAGTTGACAAGGTTGTTTCAGCAGTGAGAAGAGTTTTTATGAGGCCCTTCAGGAGCTGCTTTAAGGCCAGCAGCCATGACTGAATTACCACGCTGCCATCCTTTTCTTAAAATATATCAATACTTTTTAAAAACTCTGTGGATTGCCCAGCCCTATCTTGAAGCATGTAATAATTGATTAAAAAAAACTAGAACTTTGCCATAACAAATACTAAAGTAAACCCAACTGGTCACAGCAGATGGCCACCCTGCCTGGTTCTGCTGGAGGCTTCTTCCCTTTAAAAGGGAGTTTTCCTCCCCACTGTCGCCTGGTGCTGGCTCATGAGGGATCATCTGATTGTTGGGCACACAGCACCAGTCAAAAGTATGTACACAAGTGTGTACATACAATAGCACCAGTCAAATGTATGTACACACTTGTTACGGTACTGCATACATTAAGTGTGTATGCTACATACTCATGGTGAGTGTGTGTGTGTACACACTGGTGACTGGTACTGTGTAATATGTCAAAAAAATAAAAATGAAAAATAAAATAAAAATGCAAATGAACTCTAAATTCTAAATTCTGTTGTCTTCTATTGTGCTGTCAAATATGAAAAACGTGTTGCATTTGTGCACTCTGGTCAACAGTACTGGTATTTTAATGTATTAGAGCAGAGTTTGATGTGGAGCTGGATGGAGGGAGGGTGAATATTTGTGGCACGTTGTTTCAGCACAGGGATCGGTCCGGGATCAAAACTTCAAACTACGATGCTCGAGACCACATTTCAGCTTTAATTGCACATTTATAACAAGTGTTATTTGGATGGATTTCAGGGATTCTTCGAACCCTGGAGCGTGGACCCTGAAATGTGTGTGAGCTACAAGTGTTCAGATCCTCTCTGCTCTTTGCCAAACTCCATTCAAATAGCTTTCAGTTTACTTTTACCTGCTTCATCCTAGAATATTACCAATTTTGAAAACAAATGATTGACTTTTTATTACCCACTATGTTTAACACTACTTTTTGGCTGTGATAAGTTCCATTCAATTTTATTTATGTAACGCCAAATCACAACAAACAGTGGCCTCAAGGCCCTTAGCATTGTGGGTAAAGACCCTACAATAACACAGAGAAAACCCAACAGTCAAAACGACCCCCTGTGACCAAGCGTTTCTTGACAGTGGGAAGGAAGAACTCCCTTTTAACAGGAAGAAACCTCCAGCAGAGCCAGGCTCAGGGAGGGGCAGTCATCTGAGAGCCAGAGATCAATAATAACGATTAAATACAGAGTCAAGCATAAACAAAGAAAAGAAACAGTGCATTATGGGAACCCGTAATAAGAGGTGGTTCAGAGTCACCTGATCCAGCCCTAACTATAAGCCTGATCATAAAGGAAAGTTTGAAGCGTAATCTTAAAAATAGAGAGGGTGTCTGTCTCCTGGATCCAAGCTGAGCTGGTTCCACAGAAGAGCTTCTCCCTGCGTGCTGTTTTGTACTCGAGGACAGTGTGTAAAGTATGTTGTGTGTGTGCGATGTCTGAATACAGACTGTAAAACATTTCTTTGCGTGCAGCAGCTTTTATTTGTGTTCAGTGTGTGTTCCTTGCGTGTGCAGCATGTGTTCTCTGCGTGTGACCTTTGGGAACCAAATCAACTCCATACTCCCGCTTTCATTCAAACAGAAATCAGCAATGGAGGCGGCTGGAGAAAGTCAGGTGGAGAAACCACTGCACCCATGGCCATATCTCAGCTCCATGTTTGAGATTTCAGGACTAAAAACTTGTTCCTTTAAATGTCTTCTGTGTTTACCACGAACAAACTATATTTGTGCATTTAAGAAGTCACCATCCAACCTGAGAAAGCATGCTGAGGTGTGTAAGCAAACTTTTTGTTTCCATTTAGATAAAAACTTTAAATGACATCGACTGAGGTGTAAGTGGTTGTGGTTTAATGCCATGACCCGTGATTGAAATAAAGCCGACCATTAGTGTGCTCAAAGGCACAAAAAGGGGGTACGCACTATATCAGGGGTGGCCGAGTGCAGGCCTCGAGGTTTTAGACGTGTCCCTGATCCAACTCTGATGAGTCCACCTTTACTGTTTTCCCCACATCCGGGAGAGTTACGGTGTGGAGAAGCCCCAAAGAAGCGTACCACCCAGACTGATGCATGCCCAGAGTGAAGCATGGGGGTGGATCAGTGATGGTTTGGGCTGCCATATCATGGCATTCCCTTGGCCCCATACTTGTGCTAGATGGGCGCGTCACCGCCAAGGACTACCGAACCATTCTGGAGGACCATGTGCATCCAATGGTTCAAACATTGTATCCTGAAGGCGGTGCCGTGTATCAGGATGACAATGCACCAATACACACAGCAAGACTGGTGAAAGATTGGTTTGATGAACATGAAAGTGAAGTTCAACATCTCCCATGGCCTGCACAGTCACCAGATCTAAATATTATTGAGCCACTTTGGGCTGTTTTGGAGGAGCGAGTCAGGAAACGTTTTCCTCCACCAGCATCACGTCGTGACCTGGCCACTATCCTGCAAGAAGAATGGCTTCAAATCCCTCTGACCACTGTGCAGGACTTGTATATGTCATTCCCAAGACGGACTGACGCTGTATTGGCCGCAAAAGGAGGCCCTACACCATACTAATAAATGATTGTGGTCTAAAACCAGCTGTTTCAGTTTCATTGTCCAACCCCTGTAGTTGCAGCCCTACTTGTATTCAGAAAGCTAAAGTCAAACATTAGTTTTCAGCAGCAGTGGAGCTGTGAAAGGCCTTCAAATAAAAATACTACAGTTCCCAGCAAGATGATGTCACTTCCTGTTGATGCATCAAAAACTTGATAGTTTATGCTCACAACATGGTGGATGATATTTGAATGTAGGAAATGCTTTTAGCAGCTGATCATTAACAATATATGGATTATGTTTTTGCTGTGTATGCTTTTTGTGTGATTTGTGCAAAGCCAATAGTGGAAGGAAACGGCACTCTGGGACACATTTAATGGATGATTTATTGCTATAAAAACATTTAAAGCAAATCCCCTCTTTGTTGGTTTGTTGTTGACCGTTCAGGGAGGAGGTGGAGGAGCTCCATTTCTGTTTTTTTTTACAGATTATCTGTCTCATACTTTTGTTTGTATTCCCAGTTGTTTAAGTGAAATTAATCTCCATTGTGTTTACTAAGTCTTTAGGCTGCTGGCCCCGCAACCCGGCCCCAGATAAGTGGATTAAATGGATGGATGGATGATTGTGATTAAGATCTTTTTTCCCATAGATGAGTTTTGACCATAAATCACTTCATAAGTATACTGCATCATGAGGGTACAGACAGTGATATAAACTGCAACCTGCCTCTGGTAAAATGTGTACCAAGTACAGATTATGACAAAATTAAAGAATTTTTGAACAAATGCTGGATAGGTTGTAATTGTATAGATTTTTTTATTGAAATAAAGAAGTTTATACATAAATGAAAACAACTGCCTGTTGTTCTGAGAACCTGAGTTCATCAGTTTTTCAAGCCATTTTAAATCAAATCCTATGGGATTTGATTTAAAATGGCTACAGTGTCAGTCAAAAGTTTGGACACATTTACCCATTCATATGAATGGATGAATGTCTCCAAGCCTTTGACTGCTATTGTACCCCAACAATCAAATGATCCCCTACAAGCAAGCGCAAGGCAACGGTGGGGAGGAAAAACTCCCTTTAACAGGAAGAAACCTCCAGCAGAACCAGGCTCGAGTAGGGCCAGCCATCTGCTGTGACCGGTTGGGCTGAGGGGGAAAAAGAGCACACACATCTACTTGGGAAGTACAAGTAACATAAGGCTCTTTGGAGTGTAGGTGGAAAACAGCACTCCAACATTTAAAAGGGAAGTGGACCATGCTGCAAGTGTCAGTAGAGTTGGAGGAGATTGCAGGCCCAGTCCCATGAAGAACAGCTGATACATGCAATGCTCAGGTGGCCCAGAAAGCTGAATAGATCAGAAGGCCTCCCACGGCAAGACCCAAACCTACAAGTAGGCCTTTGGTACTGTTAAACCAGGAACCGCTGTTAGGAGGCGGCTCTGCAGCAGGATTCATCGTTTCTTCAGAGTCAGCCAACATCTTTTCCTCCTGGTGCAAAGTCAGCTGATCTGTAAGATCTTGGATTATCCCTCCACTAATTTCTCTGTCTTTAATCAGATCGTCTATCTGGTTCTGCTTGTCTGCATTTATCCTGTTCAGCTGT
>JAMQGT020002156.1:0-14781 GCA_024447675.2 Pterophyllum scalare | reverse complement strand
CTTTGCTGTTACTCGTTCAGTTACGTATTGCTGGTAACATTGCAGACATCTGGAAAATATGTATTTTGGAGCTGTTTTTCATTTAAGGTTTGATGTCTTGATTTGGCTGTCAACCAGCGGTCATTTAATTGGTCGTTCAAAATAACTCATAACTGTATAATAACTTATATTGTGTTTGGGGATATACACATAAGCAAGTGGCAAGACCTTTTACAGCATTGGGAGCATCTCCTTGTGTTATTCCTAGTCTCCCTGGGGCTTGTACGTGCCTAATTCCTATTTTGTATTCTCAGCCAGAAATCCCAGCGGGATTTCAGTCTGAGTCTTTTCTGGTGCATTACTGCAGTTTACAGCGAGTTTACACTGGAGCTAATAGTTCATGTCCATGTTAGATGATTATCTGGAGTGCTGAAGAAATTCATTCTTGCAAGTGTACAATAGCTGCGTGGAAATGTATCTCTTTTGCAGCCTCGTACATTCATTTCCTATTTTCTATGCAAACCGCTACTGTGCTGCTGAGTAGCCTCATCTGGGCCCAAGGACTGTCTGCATTCAGGTAAATCTGAATAATACCAAGCTGAAGATTTACATGACATACAAGTCAGGCCAGCTAATTAAACTTATAACAGTTTATTAGGCTCATGCAGTAATCATTTAATACAACCTTTTTCAGGGCTACATCTGTGGCTGCAAAATATGGTATAACTTCATCTTACTGGCCATATATATTTTTTTCATCTTCCTCCCCGGTGTGAACTGTGCCTCCTTTGCGATTTATCTTGTCCAAAATTTTGCACAGTCTGCCTGTGACAAATCTGCCCAAGAGCTCGAATTCACCACAGCAGAATCTTCTCTTCACTTTATTGCTCAGCACTTCCTTTGTGTGCTTAACTGTGTGATTAACACCAAGCAAAGATCGAGGATTGTTTTGATGTTTATGCGAGGCAAAGACAGAACTATAGAGGATAGCATAAGAGGAGGAATTAGACAGGACGACAGCCAGAGGATAAAGAGAGAGAGAGCGAAGCAGAAAGAAAGAGATTGTAAGGCATATCGTTACTAGTGAGCGGTTTCCATGGCAACATGATCGGGCGCTTAGACAGGAGTTCTGAAGAATAGTGGTGTTTTTATCGCCACAGCAGGAGGAGAGAGGAAGGAAAGAAGAGGCATTCGAGGTGGCACCTGGAGCTCCGCACACTGCCGCTAACTGAATAATGACAACTTTAAAGAAATAACGTCGATGATTTATCCATCAAATCATCAAATATTGTTCAGTTCAGGTACAGCGTATTCTCAGGTTGAGCCTCTCTGTAACGGTAGACTGCTTGCGCCTCACAGGTGAAGCGGCAGAAGAGAACAGAGTGTATCTGCATCTGATTTAAGTTAATAATGTTTCCACTCAGCCAGGAATCACTGTGATGTATTGGTTTAAGTTTCTCTTAAAAATGCAAGATAGCTGGGAGCCTTGCATCAAGAAAACAGTTTAAAAAAATTACTTTAAAAAGATACAGGTGTTAGGTTTCTCTTTTATTTGATCTTTTATTTCAAACACTCACACATACGAAGAGAGGCCAAGAGAATAAATGGCCTGTTCTCCAAAGACCCAGCCAGTGTGTATGTATTCTCAGCTACAAGGGAATACTAGCACAAGGGTACACCCACCCAGAGCAGAGGCTGAGCAAAGCTGGAAGAACATCTGGGAGAGAGAGGTGTCGCAGAGAGATGGTGTGGTATGAGCAGACCACAGCAACCTCCCAGAACATGAAACGGTCAACATCACAAAGACAGACATCCAATAACAAGACTCCAGAATGAAGAATTGGACAGCACCGGGACCTGACGTGATCCGTGCCTACTGACTGAAGAAACTAAGTGGGCTGTTAGAAGCAAACTTGGTTGTGGTGCCATGAACACCTGGTAGTACAACTAAGTGGGCTGCTTATAGCAGGTGCTTATAGTCGGCTTATCGTATCCGGACTGGCTATCACAAGGAAGAACAGTCACGATTGTGAAGGATCCCCACAAGGGTATAGCATCATCATACTACTGGCCAGTTACCTGCCTCTCAACAACATGGAAGCTCAATGCCCCACACCTGCATACTGGAGTCGTTGTCACTGTCCAAGACTAATAGCCTACTAATAACCGTCATCAAGAACTCAATGGGACTATGGAAGACAACACTGGAGGCCAACTATAATATAGAAAGGTGATGCACTGTCCCAGCTGCTGTTCTGCATAGTCCTCAACCCCTAACCCAGCTCATCACTAAGACTGGATACAAATATAGATTCAATAGTGGAGTGACCATCAGGCACCTCCAGCACATGGATGACATCAAGCTGGATGCCAGGAGTTAGCGAGGTGTTGACTCACTGATTCCTCTAACCAGGATCTACAGCGAGGACATCGGAAAGTCATTCGGGCTGAATAAGTGGTTCTGAATGGTTGCAAAGAGAGGGAAGGTGACCTTTATTTAAAACTGTTATTATACATTTTGAAGATACCAGTCTAGAAGTCCTGTCACTAATCTTAATAATATGCATGAAAGGTCATATGAAAGTGGCTTCCTCTTCTAAAAAATGTTTTTATTTAACTATATCACAAACAATCTTAGCAGAGTACAAAATTAATAGTCAGTACTGACTAGATTACCTTTTACCATACCTTCTTATTTATCTAAATAAAACCGACTTCTGACAAAGACAGGCCAGTGTCCTTCTAGAAATAACTTCTTTGGGCGGTTATCTCAGCCTAGACCTAACCTCTGTTTAAGGGAAAAGCCAGAATGACAGTGTTTCAGTGGTCACTGCTGGGGGGCACGGGCGGGAGATCACCATCTTTGGTGATAGAGAATTCTCCCATAGAGTTCTTTATAATGTCTCGGGGCAAACTCACATACAAGAACAAATAGTAAATACTTCAGTCTCTCTCATATGTGTGTGTGTGTGTGTGTGTATATATATATATATATATATATATATATATATATATATATACAGAAATTCCATGATTAATCTCATTCCCAACATAGTCAGTTTTTAGGACAAAACAGAGGTAAATAAATTAATCAGCCAACAGCAACAGAAGGCAAACTCAAATTCACAGACATTTTTGCGAGCTTGCTACTTGCTGATAGAGTTTGCTTCCACTGCCCACATGTGTTTTATTAGGCTGTCAGGCCAGGAGAGATCAAGGGAGAAAGAAACTGTAATCTGTATGCGAGCTCACAGAGGCCAGTGGGAGAGGGTTTGGAGCTGGACAAACAATGAGACACTGGGCAGAAATATTTTTCATGCTATTTTAAAGATTAGGATGTATAATTTATGGCACTCCATGAGCACGCTGCCTTCAAGGGTTCTTAAAGCAAATGGAAAGATTGAGGAAGCCTGTTATCATGTTCACACTGTACGTTTAAATTTACACATGTAAAAAAAACAAAAAAAAAAACAGCACTCCTCACATTTGTTCAGATTAGCTTCAATTAAGGGAAGCATGTGGAGCATGTTCTTGTGTGCTATAGTTTCTTGGTTTCCCCCTCTGATGTCCTGATTTCATCACCCGGTAAAAGCAATACATCTTAATTTGCTACTGTCATCAGAGGCTGGCCTCGATCTGTCAGTTTCTCAACCTCGGGGAAAGGTGTTACACACAAGAAGGACATGAGCTCAAAGGCAAGACGACATCCTAGCAGTCATTTATTCTAAGGGCTGTTAGTTGTAGGCTTGATTGAAGTGTGTAGAGCCACTTCGGGTTTTCCTGATATGTTGGAATGTTTTAGGCGTTAGAATTGTCTTTGTTTCGCCGAACAGCTTTGATGTTTGAAATGCATTGACAATTTTCCAGCTGACTTATATCATCAGCTCAGTCAGCAAAATGTTTCAGAAAGGCAACATGTTGTGTTTTTTTTTTTTTTTAAAGAATTAAACACAGCCAAATATCCAGGGTGTGGAGGACAAAGTGTTTACATGGTTATCAGACTAGTCAGTAAAAGACAGTTTTAGTAAAAGTGGCAGTAATGGCCTCATTTTTACCATATAGTTTTGCTTGCTGCTAGATATGAATTATATATTTTTCCTTAGGTAACTTAAATGGGAAACAGTAGATGTCTGTTTTTAATTGCTATCATTTTTATGTGCACCTGAAACCTTTATTGGCGGGCTTACTGTTGGCTCGCCACACATACATATTCATTTGGCTCTTGGAGACATTTTCACAATGTTTTTTTTAACAAATGGAACATATTCTGACAATATAATATATAAACTCATTATCCTGAATTTGTGGTTGTTTTGAGAAATCTATTCACAATTTTATAGACACATAATGTTATGTGTTATTGCCAATTTAGTCACCAGGGATGGGCATTTCATGGAAGGAACCATGGAGGAATATGTATTTTAAGAAAAGAAATAGTCACATAAGCTATTTGATTTTTTATTTATTTATTTTTTGCAATGTAGTGAGTATGAGATTATTTGAAAATCATGCTCATCTTTTGCAGTTCTGTTGTTTTTCTTTTGCATGTAGCTTGATATTTGTAGCTGCCTACTGGCACATCTCAGTCTCCCTTTGGCGTTTCCTGACCTTGTTATGTCAGCCTCTCAGCCTGAACTGAAGGAAATATGATTGCTTAAGATCAATCAGTCAAACCCAAAATAGGACACATGCTTTCTCCTCTTGGCTCTCAGCACAGGCAGCTGAAAGTAAAAATATGTTCACTGGAGCCTAGGTCAAGGGAAAGACTAAAACTTTCGTCTTTTCCTTTCCATTGTGGCCGCGACGATGACAAACAGGGAGAGTTCTGTGAATTAAAGTCAATGTTGGACAGAATGGAGGAGGGGCGTCTGTCTCAAATATAAAATATTTGACCCATTTCAGTTCCTGAGTATGCTTTGTGGCAAGGGTTCAATGCATTATACTCCTGCCAAAAATACATTTTGCATAATGGCTTGAGAATTAATGCACTGAACATTATCATCCCTTTAATGCAGCATTGATTGGGACTGCAACCTAATTGTCAGCTTAATGCCATTGATCGTAGCATGTTATACACATTCAGTGTCAATAAATTACCAAATTCTCAGACAAGCACTGAAAAGGCCATTTCACTTCAGCACCCAAATATAAAGATTAAAACATGCTGCTGTAAGTCAAAAACTGTGGCTTTTAACTTATTCTTAACTAAGTGGCAGTCAAGTAATGATTTTCTCACTTAAGCCCCTAAATTTTAGTGTGTGTGTGTGTGTATGATATATATATATATATATATATATATATGTATAGTATATTATATATTATTACCTCTTGAAATGTGATGGGAAAGTTGGCAGTACAGAAGGATAAAGTTTTCAAATGTTCTTGCAGGACTGAGCCCTAATGTAAGTGAAGCAAAAACCAAAGTGGTGACTCCAGGTCTGTTAAAGCTGGGCAAGAATGTGCTAATAATGGGGCAATAAGAAACAAGAAGGTAATAACACGGAAATATACAAGTTTTTATCATTATCATTACTAAAGTAATACCCAAGTAATGGTTATAGCGTTACAGTGTTTATAGCTGAGTAATACATTGAGATTTATGTAAGTGGATAAAAACACAGATCCATTGACGCTCATATTTTCACCTATGCCAGTAAGAACTGCCAGTTAACCTAATCTCATTGCATGTCTTCGGACTCTGGAGGGAACCAGAGTACCTGGAGAGAATCGATATAAGCATGGGGAGAACATGCAAGCTCCACACAGAAAGTCTCTTAGCTGGGCGGTGGGATTCAAACCCATGACCTTCTTTCTGTGAGGCAACAATACTAACCACTGCATCACCGTGCTGCCAATGTTTCTATCTGATAACAATTACATTATTACTGAGCTGTAATAGAACGTGCTACCTGCATTTCTTCTCCCATCCTTCTACCCACTTTGAAACTGCACTCACACAGACAGTGCTGTATTGCATTTCTTTCTCCTTGCACCACAGTGAGGGGCTAACAAAAGAAATGTGAAGGATAGTCTCATATATTTCTTCCTCACATCTTTTTTTTTTTTCTTCACTGAGCACAGCTACAGTTCCAGTGAGATGTCTCATAAAGTCACCTGTTCGACCGTGTCAAAGGTATATATAGCATCTGGAAGTTTAAACCAAGTGGATTAATGGGAAATGTGCTTTTTTTTAAACACAGTGTCAAGGCTGGCCAGAGGTTGGTACCAGGGCTGTGCCAGACGGCTGTGAATGGAGCATGTGTGTCAGCTGTACTAAGTTGGTGAAATATTCACATGGTCATGAATTTTCAATTTGTCAGAGATTGCTCCCTTGGGGGACTTATCACCTATAAACCATACTGGTGGTAAAAATATAGCCTATTTATTATGAAGCAGACAATGACACAGGGAGTTAGGATGAAGCAAAAGTTTAACAAGACCTCATTGGAGAACAGGTTATGCACTGCTGTGGGCTAGGTTTGACTACTTTTTCCAGTGAATTTGTGTAAATATTTTTTATATACATACTTTGCATACCAGTGTTTTCTCACTATGGTCAGATTTTCAGCTTTTATGACTTTAAATACTTGTCTTAACAGCACTGCTACAGGCGATACAGGCGCATATAGATGTGTGTGGGTGCCTCAAATATGTTTTTCAACACAAATAACAGATCTTTGCCAAAAAAAAAAAAAAGACTTTAGCTATGACTTAAAATATAAGGTGCACTGTGGATTTTTCATTCTGGAGTTGTTGTATATTTTTGAGATTTAAATGTGCTGAATGGTTTTATTTCCTCATGAAACGTGCAAAACTTAGGATTAATGTCATATATAAATGATGTAACCTTCCATGGTCTGGAAGGTCACATCATGTAAGATTTTGAAGACCAATACTGATGCCAGTATCACCAAATATTGGCTGATATTTATTTTCTTTCAGAAACATGAAACATAAATAGATCTCCCTAACATTCATCCTGTGTAGTTATAGCCAACAGGAAAGTTGCCTAGTGCCCTGTGGTGGACAAACTATGCAACACCAACGCTCATGTTGAACATGGTTGAAGGTGTTTCCCCCATCTCTTCTTTACATTTTAATTTTCATTTAGTAGCTGTTAATAATGCTGATAAAAAGAAAGCAGCAAACAGCTAATCTATTGGTTTTCTCTTGACTGTCTTGTGTCATTACATTAGTCGTAAACATCAAGTCAGCAAATTTCTATCTGTTTTCTAACAACAGCAAGAACTAAAGTCATAGCTGTGAACTGTTTATAGCAAACTGAGAAGTGACATATTTCATTAGATTAGTGACTTTAAATTACTGATCTTGCCATGGTTATCTATAAATGATGAAAATACTGTGTTTTATATTTGTTATATATTTGTGTGTTGTATTATTTTAGCATGTCATCTAGCTAATTGGTCCTGTTTCTTTGGCTCCTCCTATTAAAATTTAGCAACTTCTTTTCATCCTTAAAGACAGCTCTAATTATAAGTGCACCTTTTACTTTTGGCCACCTCTGAGCTGCAGTGTTGTCTCCACGCCTTCTTGTCTTGTCAGTCCCTAAGCTATCCTGTCTTATAGCGTTGTAACTCTTCTGCCTCAAGTTAATTATTAGCTTTGCAGTTGTCTGTCAAGCATCCTCACTTATCAGAGGGGATGTGATGTACATGTGTGATTTCTGGCATTCCCTAAATAGGGTGTGACCAGAGGTGGCAAAACTGGCAAAACTACAGATTCAAGTACAGATTCAACTTTTTTACTAAGTGAAAAAGTACAGGCACTCAGTAAGAAACCAGGTATTTTTGTGCAAAGCTAGCTGAACCCCATACTATATTAATGTAATAAAATAAAATAATAGTACATTGGAATATGAACACTTTTTGACGTTACCTCCACACTTAAACAGAAAAATGAGTATAGTCAGAGGTTACAATGGGATTCGGCATCAGTTGCAGTGGCTTAGCGTGGGGAACCCACACACAACTTACAATAATTTCTTTTTGAGCTCCAGTAGATTTTCTTTGTGTGCAGGCTGCGTCTGCTCTGAGGTTTACTGCTCTTTGTGGATGTGCACAACTGAATTCAACAAGATGTAACCGAATGTTTCACAAACTATCTTGGCTGATTTCCTTCAACTCTACTGACATATATTAGACTCAGGGTTTCTGCGGGGTAGTAAAAGGTAGTAAATTAAATGAGCTCAAATTAAGGCTATTAAAAGGTCGTAAAAGGTAACAAACAGAATTTGACTTGGTAGTAAATTTTTCATCACCCCTTCAATATATTTTGACTTTTCCATTGATGCAGACTTTTTGTTTTATGTTCGTTTAACTATAAAATCTGTATAGATATATAACTACTCAGCAGGACCTGAGCTGACGTTGATAGACTCGATTGGTTCTGCTGTCCGATCTGCTGTGCGCATGCGCGGAGTCATTTTGTGCCCCATCATGGGAAAATGTAAGTTTTCACAACTTTGGCTCGATGACCCGGCATTCAAAGACTGGCATAACCCTCTGGAGTCCACGGACGCGCTGGCGCTTCAAAATGACACTGCAGATTTGAGATGACGTAGCATCGGGACGCTGCTGCCATGAATCGAAAGTGCAGACTTCAAACTATGTACCAGTTTTTAAATTAATTTAAATTAATTGATATTTAAAACCAGTGTTATGCCCAATAATTTATGCCATGCTATTTCCTGTGTATTGTCCTCACCTTCGATGTGCATTTTGTGGAGAAATAAACGGCGAAAATGTGAGTTTCGCTCACAGGAAGTGCTCACTAATAAAAACAAAACAATTTCCGACAACCCTTTCCTATTGGTGGAAAAATGCACCATATCAACCAATCAGAAAATTATGCGGTAACACGATGCATTTGGGTGCATTTGGCTGCTGAGGAGCAGGTGAAAAAGTGGTAAAAGAGACATTACTGGCAAGTTTTGCCTGTGATGGGCCCCTCAGCCTTGTGGAGGACAGAAACTGTTTTTTGAGGTGGCATAAATAATTTGTCTAGCATCTTACTGTAACTGCTAATAGTTGTACACAAAAATGCCTGAGGCCTTTCCTTGTATTTTAATGTGAATAGTTGTATATAATTTTATTATTTACTATATTTTTACACAAGTTTTGAAAATTTGCAACTTATATTTGCATTTTAATTGTAAAAATAATTTGTTAAGCATGTTTGTGATTTTTACATTTAAAAAAGATCTGAACTTTTTTTCTACTCGGATTTTATGTTTTTATGTGATTATAAGTCCAATGTGTTAATACAGTATGTCAAAATGAAAGAATAACTATACAGTCACACACATGAGGTGGTGCTGAAAAAAATGATACCAAACAAAGCACGGTAAACAGTTTCTAAGGTCAGCTATAAAGCTAAAAACAAAAGTAGTCAAAAATGGCCAAATATACCCGGACCCCAGAGGGCTAAACCGGTCATGGGGAATGATCGAGAGGCGTTTTGTAAAGTGTGCAGAAAAAAGATAAATTTGTCCTGGAACGGTGTGACGGCGATCAAATCACACCGAGCCATTCACCAGCAGCGGATTCGTGCGCGCGGGGAGCAGATCCCTATTTTGTTTTTTGGTGCTACACAAAGCACTGCAACTGCAACCTCAAGGTCAGCTATGAGCACAAGTATTGCCGTCACACCTCAGCAGCAAACCCGTATTCCAGTATTCTATTGGAAATTAAATCATCGGCTTGTGAAAACTGAATTTCATTGCATTTTGTTTATATTCTTAAAAAAACAAATTTCCTGAGTCTTTTTGAAATGTGTTTGGAGTATTAATGAGTATGAGGTCTTAGTCAGGACAAAGTCACAGTTACACCTTCAAGTAAGTGGGATAAAGTTTTGTCTTTGGTGAGAGATGGGCTATCATCTTACATGGCTTAGTGCTGTGAACCCATCGCCACCCCCAAAAAGGCTGCTGCTCGATTTTGTGCTGGTAGTAAAAATATTTTAGAGGTAGTAAAAATAGGTAGTAAAAGGTAGTAAATTGAACTCTAGGATTCCTGTATAAACCCTGTAGACCGTATGCAGTTGATATAAAGATGGAATTCAGTGAATGAATTTAAACATCTTCAGTGTAAATTCAGATTCATCTTTGCTTCACTTGATGTAACCTAACTGACCATAAACACCACAGGACACCAAACTAACCTGTTTATCCTGCACTAAACTACAGTATTTAAATTGCAAAGTTAGTTTACCTCAGTTTGTTTTTCAGGACATTTTCATATCATCATATGCAGATCCAATATCTCATAACAAATGTCACTGAGCAGTCCTTAGCCTTTCTCTTCTTCCTGTCCTGTCTGTCTTACATCTTTCTCCATCTCTGTGAGGGAGTTACCTCACTATTCCTGGGAACTACAGCAGCTGGGCCTTTAGTTAGCAGACACACTGTGTGACAAACTACACACAAACAGTTTGTATGTTTGCCAATATTTGTTCAGCTGTTAGAAATGTTGCATTTGAAATTACCTACCACAACATTTGATCCCATTTATGGTCACTCTGTACCACTAGCTAGATGCCAAATCACTGCAAACCACAACTTCTGCACCAAAAACACAGTTCCAGATCGTTCTGCGCACTTTAACCCCTGAGTACAGCGCCGTAAATGATCCATAATTTATACGTTCTTGCCTCTTTAATCTCTTTGAATGTGATAAGTGCCGGCGCATGGCTACACCAATAAGATTGTCTTTTGTGTGTTATTATTCCCTCCATTTATACATCAATCTGCTTGATGTTTGAAGGCACGCGGTGACGGGAAAAGTAAAAAGTTGTCAGAAAATTAAATACTCACAATATAGATAGCTGAAAATTCTTCATAGGTACAGTAACAAAGTATTTGTACTTCGTTACTTCCCACCTCTGGGTTGCGCATCAGGCTGATGATTGAACTCCTTGAAAGTGACAGGTGAGAGAAGGAGGAGACAGCACTGGAAGATGAAAGACAGCTGACATCAGGGGAAGGAAAAAAGGTGACAGAGAAGGAGACAAAGGACAAAAACTGAAAGAGAAGTAAGGTTAGTACAAGCATAGATGGTGAGTTAGTGAAAGGAAAGATTTGCATTGGGAAGAGATTGACAGGCAGACCAGAAAAAAGTGAGAGATGAACCTGTCTGTGTATTTGATAAGCGGTGCAATTGTCAGTGTGTATGTGCCCATGAGCTTCAGCTGCTGCTGAAGTTTGACCTTTTTTGGTCTGTGGTGATGCAGTTAACTTTAAGTAATCTTCAATATCCAAATTCTGAAACATTTCTTATCTACATGTACTTATCCATCTACTCTGTCGATGAGCAGAAACACCAAACTAAAGCGTTAAACAGCTGTCTTGTGGTGAAATTTGTACATCAAGGCCTCTATGCCTTTGCACTTCAGTCATAGACACTGACACATTACAAAAACAGCTAAGATGGTATAATGCACCACATAACCACACACCTTAAATGAAAACATGAATTACTGTACCTTAAAATTACACAGTGGAGGCACCACATTTAATCATGCAAAAACAAAGGGGCTTACATTGTAGAGCTCAGAAAGCTGAAAAATAGGTTATTCACCACGCATAGCAGAAACTTGGTTTGTGAAAACTCAAAGGGGTGATATATTTCTTTAGCTGTCAGAGGCATGGAAGACTTCGGAGCCTTATGGTGGATTTGTGTACATTTCAATTTCCTTCTTAGTGAAACATCCTTTTGGTTTCTGCACACACTCCCAAGTTTCTTTGTCTTATGATTTGTTCACCCAAGGCATTCTCTGCTTTATGAGGAGTACACAGCTTTCACTTCGAGATAGGACATTTGCACCAGCAAACAATATCATGTTAATCATTCCCCTGTAGCTTTTTCAATATGGCTCTACCAACAACTACAGACTATTATGGTATTCACAAAGGTGTTGGATGAGGTAGTCCCCACTCCCTACATGCCATTTTCAGTCTATGAGTTATGGGACTATAAAAGAATTAGTGATACCTTTTCAATTCTTTTGGTTCTAATGGAAGCTTGATCAGATCAAGAAGGTTTCTGCTTCCATGAATAAACACTTGGGAGCATATACTGTACTATTAAATGGCCAGACGTAACCACATGTCAACATTTTTTAGTCTAGTTCTTAAATGCAATTTGTAAATTTCGATTTATGGGTTTTTATCACCAAAAAATCTGACAGAGCAGTGCGCATAATGCTTAAAGTCCTATCCCTGGCCCTATGTAAGAAAGTAAAATCTCACATAGGGCCATATAGATTGTAAATTTGTGAATTAACTGTGATTAACCAGATTTTTTGGGAGGCTGAGTTCAGTTTCACTAGACACACCCAGGCCACTGCCAGACCTGTTATATCAAATTAATTAGAACCTGTTTCACAAATGAAAATCCACTGCTAACAAAAATGAACACAAAGGCTCATCTCACTTTAGCCAATAAATGTCTTGAAACTTTTGGTGAAATATTCTGTGGACTGACAAGACAAAAGTTGAACTTTTTGAAAGATTTGCGTCCTGTTATATCTGGAATGAAACTAACACAGAATTTCCTAAAAGATTACAGCCAGACACTGTGGTGGTACTGTGATGTGACCATGTATTCTGCTCTCTACCAGAGAAGGAGAATGCCTGGTCATCAGTCCATGCCCCCCCCCCCCCAGAAAAAGACTCAAAAACAAAAAAAAGAAAACGAGAAACCCAAAATGAAGGTTTTGGAGTGGCCTAATCAATACACTGAAAAACCCGATGAGTTAGCTCAACTCAAATTATTTGAGGAATTTGGAAGATTGCCTTGAGTCATTTAAGTTCATTAACTCAAACTTTTAAAGCATGAAAAAAAATTTACTTATTATGAGTAAAAGTAACTCAGATATTTTGTGCTAAAGCAGCTTTGATGAATCAAGCCAAAAATGTTCTGATTTGATTAAAGGGAAACATAACATGACTGCCCTTCTTTGGGGGGATGGGGGCTCTATTTGACAGTCAGCGGTGAAGAGAGACAGGGAAGTTACGAAGGTCGGGATGCGAACCAGTGCTGTCGGCACCGCCACATGGCATGCGTGGTCGCCTCCTCTTCCATTGAGCCAACTAGGCGCTCATGAGTGCCTCCTTTTCTTTAAATCTAAAAATGTACTTATACAAACATTATTTGTTATTATTTGTTGTGAATCAACTTATTTAACAGTTACTGATTTAATCAATCATTCTGTCTTTTTGATAGGACCAACTTCAAATCTTTATACTTTATACTTAACAATTATCTGCATATATAATTGGTATGTCATTATTTAAAAACTGAAATAGAAAAGAACAACTGAAAGATGACAGATGAAGTGGTGTTTACATTTTTTTGTAATGATATAAGGTAAACTCCAAGAAAATGAGTCAGTGGAGCTAACTGGAAATATATTACCACAACTTAAAATACTCAGTCAAATTTAAGTGTATTCAAAACAACTGAGTCAACTCCACAGTTAATTTTTAATTACTATTTAATTCATGGGAATGAGTGGCTCCAACTTTTTCAGCAGATTAAGTTAAATAAACTTACTTCTTTTATTAAGATATACAAGTGCAGGGATGGGAATGCAGAACCGGTTCTTGTAGAGAACCAGTTCCCAATCGTTCAGTTCCTTGGAATTGTTAGTCTGCTTGCCTAATCATTCCGCTCATCAGTTCTACTCAGAATGTATTTGTATGATGACCTTATGCAATTGCTCTATATTTTGGTTTAGAACACATCCGGGATGGCACTGAGGTAGAAGTGCTCTGAAGCGTGGTTGTATTCCACAAGGAAAGACGTTACTAGTGCCACTTGCAACCTGTGCATGGTTGCACGTTATAGGGTGGAAGGTTGCAGCCTCCAACATGAACAAACATTTGACCAGACAGCATGCAATCAATTTGCATGAATGTAGTGTCTTAATAAGCTGCTGATTGATGGTGGTGACTCTCGAAATGGAGCTCACAACATAGCATCCTCTGTCTTCAGTCCTTAACTGAAGGAATAAGAGAAGGCCAGGTATCTTCAGCAGTCCACCTGAATAAAGCTCAGTGACTGTAAGTAGAACTCAGAGTTCTAACAGAGGTCCTAATTTAAATTTTTACATTTTGAGCTGCTCTTAAGCGTCTTTTGATTTTATTCATTAATGTGTAAACCAGCAGCTTTTAAGGTGGAATGTTTTCTTGAATCTTAATTCATGCAAGAGTTCATCTTATGAATCAGTTAACACTTTAATAAGTGGGCAAATTAGCGTGAAGACGCAATCACAAAATTCCACTGAAACATCTACAGATTATCTAATAACAAAGCGCTTATTTAAATGCACAAAGATGCAGTCAGTTCATTTCAATCATGACCCACATTCTGCCTAGAACAGCGCAAATTAGTGGGTCAAAAATGAGCAAGGCAAGTAATCCACTAGTAACAAGCTTAATACCATGTAAATGCAGGTTTTACACATTTGAGCTGAAGGAGAATCAGTATATTCAGATATCATGGTGAACTCCTCTGTTAGAGACTGATGTGGCTGTGGTTCATACAGGTGTTCACAGAGACAAGTATTCACTACTACTACTACACATCTGAGATGGTGTTCTCCACAGCTGGAGGTATCTTAAGTCCAGAAAGATCTTGTATCCTTCCTGAGAAGGTAAATATGCAAATTTCTCTGCAAAAAAACAGTTAATTTGCCAAAGTTGATAATTGCAGTTGTACACTGCTCAAAAAAATAAAGGGAATACTTAAACAACACAATATAACTCCAAGTAAATCAAACTTC
>JAMQGT020002155.1:0-76564 GCA_024447675.2 Pterophyllum scalare | reverse complement strand
TTCCTATTTCCAGTTATCCGGACAACCTCTCTGCCAGCAGTTCGCCGGCAAATCACAGAAGAGGCATCACTGTCAGTGCTGCCACAACAGGTAATTCTCTAACCCTCAATTTATGGTGATTTTCTAACTATAAAACCTTTGATTTGAAGAAACTTAATACTGAATCTAACAGGAATTTGAGACTCAAAGTGTTACTTGTAGCAACAAATTAGAAGGTAACGTTCATTCAGCCGAATTCAATCTTCTTTGCTTACAGACAAGAGATCAAAGCCCACAACTCCAAGCCAGTGGAAATAGCTTCCCTTCTCACTCATCAGAGCTCTACACCACTCCTGTGGAGGATATCCAAGTTACAGATATCTTCTATGAAGACACAGTCAACAACACTCCACAGGAAACCATCACCTCCCCTCCAACAGTGTCTGCCTCTGCGGTGCCAGGTCAGATTAGAGAGGAAGTGCTTCTTGATGTTTATTTCTGTTTGTTTCTGCTATTTCAGGTTTTCACACAGAGTGAGGAAGGAATTTAATCTAGCAGGTACAAACAGAAGGTTAGCTCTGCTGGGCACTTGCCAAATGGTGTAAACCTTTTACTGTTTAGCTTCAGATTGAAACTGTTTGCCCACACCTAAAATTTGTCTGACTTAAGTTTCTGAAATATTGTCTGGTTTATGCAACAAGTCCTGGCATGTTTTGGCATAATAGCTCTCATGTTATATCATGTAGGTTCAGTTTATACCATCTTTGTTCACATTTGGGTCACAGGTGAAAAAGTGGACAAAGGTTTCCCGCCACCCACTGAAGACGACAGCGCCTCTGTGAATGAACCCCTGCCCAAAACATCACCTCCGTCTCCTCTCTGGATCACCGAAAAGGTGGCAACTCCCAGCAACACACTTGCCGATTCAGTTTATAAGTCCTTCACCACCTCCTCTCTCCTCGGAGCGCTGATGCATACGACTCAGCCCATGTTCAGTGGTAAGATGTAACACCTTCTCTTGAAATAAATCTAGCATACCATTAAACAAAATATGTCTAGTTCCTAATAAAAGTATTTATAAATTGTCATTTTGATGGATTTCACTGCACAAGAGCACAATTAAATTAAGTTCAGTGGTGGGTAGACAGCTGGACTTAAGTGTAGTGGATGTTTGCTTTTCTCCTCTTAATGGCCTGTGACTGTGTGGCTAATCACTGCTGTGCTCTCTGATCAGTGTGGCATTTTGTATATTGGCTGATGTGACTAATGCTGGTGGTGATGGTAAATAAGATGGCCAGAAAGAATCTGGTGCTGTTGATGATTAGAGTAATAATCAGCAGCTTCCTTTCTCGCTTTGGTTTCTGTTGTTTGCAGTAGTCAAATGTTTGACTCTCCTGCAGATCTTTCTGCATGCACCTCAAGAAGGTTATATTTCTGTTTTCAATGCAATCTACTTTGATCCACTCAAGCTTGGTGATTATCATCTACTTTGGGATTCCTTCTCTGTCTGAATTCTTTCTGTGCCTCAACAGCACACTCTGGTGGTTGTTTATTTCCTCTGTCCTCTTTAAAGAATGCAAGCTTTGCTTTATCTGTAGGGTGCCTCATCTGTGGTGACTTTTCACAATCATAATGAAGAACAATGCTTCACTTCTTGTATATGGTATGAAGATGTCGATAATTATTTTTCTTCCATCTTTGATGGCATGAGAAACAAAATGCAAAAGGAGATATTTCTGTAAGCTTGGTGTCTTGGATTTTTTTTCACTTTGCAATATCTTGCAGCAAATACACCTACACCGAGAGTTGAAGACTCAACCACTGATGAGTTGTCTGGCTTAACAAGCACTCTAAATGGAATGGCCATTGACCCTGCAGTCTCAACAGTCTCTGTCCCTGAATGGGCATTCTCTGCTGAAGGAGATTTATTCAGTATAATGTCTCCATCACAGACACCTTTCAGAAAATACACTGGCATTTTCCATCTTTTTCCTGCCCTCCATGAAAACAGGAAAAGTGGTGTTATCTTTCAGCATAATGACAAGTCTTCTAAAGAGCCATCCTTTGTTCCTTTACAGACTGATGTAGAATATCCTCAGATCTCTACCACTTCTTCTCAGGATCAATTATTTGCCACTTATTCTCTTCCTGATTCTGGTTGGAGTACCATAAACTCATCAAAAACAAACACTCTTGATGGAAAAAACCCCAAGTCTCCTCATTCTCAAAATGGCAGTCAGATGAAAGAAATGGAAGCCATGGCGGAGAGACAAATGGATGACTCCAACATCAGTGCAGTAACATTTTTTGATTCTAAAAGTCTGGATTTGTCAGATAGTCCAGCAGAAGACAGTGGATCAGGCTCTGGTAGCAACAAGTTCAATGAGGAAGTTAATGAAGCTGCTGCAGTTAACACTGAATTTACAGTGTTTGCAATTTCAACTATTAGCTTTGACGAAAAGAGTAGATCACCAGCAACTAAGATGGAAACAGAGACAAAGAAAGAGAGAAAGGAGAATCAAAGTGAGCTAAATTGCGAGGAAGAAGAAAATATGAGACGAAAAGGAGTAAGAGACATTGACAATGAGGGAGTAAAGACGGTAGACAGAAAAGCATATGAGAGTTTAAGAAATATCAAGGATATGCTGAAAGAAAAAAATATAGAAACTAAAGTGGTAAGTGTGGTAGGAAGGACAGTATACAGCGAGAGTGGCAGTGGGGCTGAGGATGTCAGTGGCTCTGGAGAGCATGATGGGGTTGACCTTAGAGAAAATCCAAAGGTACTTATTAGTGATAAAAAAAGTTTCAAAACTGTAGGTGGCAATGATGTCAAAGGCAATCGGAGGGACTACAGCAATGAAAAATTTGTATCTGGAAGAAGAAAAGATCAGCAGTTGTCTGCCAGTAGAAATCAACCTGCAGCAGAGTCCATACTACTTGACCACAGTGAAGAACAAGGCCATGGTGGCAGCCTTGATAAAGACAATCAAAACAAAAGTCTTGACAGCCCATTTTTGGGGGTTGAATCAACTTTTGAGGATAAAGAATACATAAAAGGAGGCAGTAAAAAGGAAATAGAGGCTGTAGCTGAAGATGGTGTACAGGAGTTCTCCAGTATGGATGGGTTATTGTTTGATGGTGCAAGAAGCCCTGTGTTGGGACTTCTTGTACCTCTGGTCAGACTGACGGACACCAACAAGGCAACAGAGGAGCAACTAGAAGGTACATGCTATAAAGTATTTTACGCAGCCCTGCCTCTTTGTTATAGAATGTGGCATAGCAGTCGAATTTCCAGCACGTGATGCAGCAGCTAACTAAGTTTGAGGTGGTGCTCTTTTCTTCATTTAACCTTGGTCAGAATCATGTAGAGTACAGAAGTATTATTGCTGGTGGAGGCACAGGCAGTTAGTGCTGGATCAAATGACTGTGTGTTACGTGGAAGGATTCCAGAAAGCATGTTACCACCTTTGACACAGCTGTGTTCAGTGTTCAGTTCAAACAGGGAACACAGCAACTAGCTGATAAACACAACCTGGTTACTCTGCTTTTGTTTAACCAGAGCAACTAGTTGTGCTTGTTCTGAGTCTTTAGCAGTTAAAGACCCAGACCTTCCTCTCAGGAGTTTGAGGAGACCAAACCAGAGCTCAAAGAAGAGTGACTATTGGAGTTGGATTTTTTATATAGCCAAAAACATGTCTATAAAGAAAGCAGGAAACTTGACTCATAGAATAGCAATCTCTTTAATAAATCCATGGTAGGAAACAGTTGATAAACATGTTAGGTATATATTCTTAGAAGGTGATAACAGGCGAGATAGTTTGACTTGTCATAGTACGAAAAGCACTAGTGACTTGAGAAAAGTCTGTGTAGGTTCTCAGTCATCCAGGTCATAGTAGTTTCTGGAGCTTGAAAAAAGGGTGACTGGACTTCATTTTGTTTCTCGAAGATGTTTCACCTCTCATCCGAAAGGCTTCTTCAGTTCTCAAACCAAAAGTGGAGAGACCCAGGTATTTAAACCCCAGTGGGCAGAGAAACTCAGAAGAATTTTCTCCAACCATGACAAAACATCCCAGTGTACTTCAAACCAAGTCACACTCTAAGGCAAAAACTGGTCCATCCCAAAGACAAACCCCCCAAACACAAGATCAGCAATGTAGTGTATGCTGTCCAGTGCAGTGAAGAGTGCTCGGACCTCTACATTGATGAAACCAAACAGCCTCTTCACAAACAAATGGCACAACATTCAACAGGACAAGACTCAGCTGTACATCTGCATCTAAAGGAGAAAGGTCACTCTTTTGAGGATGCCAACATTCACATTTTGGACCGGGAAGACAGATGGTTTGAAAGAGGAGTAAAAGAAGCCAACTATGTCCACTGTGAATGACCATAATTGGAACAGAGGTGGTAGATTATGTCACCAACTTTCCCCCACTTACAATGCTGTCCTGAGCTCCCTCCCCAGGCACCTCAACCCCCATTCACACCTTTGTTCAGGTGACCTCAATAGGCCACTTGATAGAATAGGGTGAAGTCCCAAATTGGTTTCACCCAAAACCACTGATTGCAATGACCCACACCTCATTTCATACCTCAGCACATGTGATTATGCACATGAACCATAGTGGGTCACAACCACCTCCAGGGAATTACGCCTACTAGGGTCTCTCCACCTTTTGGTTTGAGAACTGGAGAAGCTTTTTGGATGACACGGGAAACGTCTTCAAGAAACAAAAAGAAGTCGAGTCGCCTTTTTGTCAAGCTTCAGAGACTGACTTGAGAAAGGTTTTTTAATGATTCCTCATGAATGGAATACAGTCAGTACTACCTTTATAAGCAATGTTATGATTACTGCTTATTTATTTTGTCCCAAAGTGGCCATCAGAGCCACATTTAATTCCTGAGCAGTCATTTTCCAGAGTTTTTGGGTTTTGAAACATAAAGTGTACACTGGCTTTTTTTCTTACTTTTTTTTTTAAAGATTTTGAACCTTTATAATTTCATATATCTTTTCCAACTTTTGTTTTGTGCCATGTAAATATATTAAATTAAAAGTTCATTCCTGACCATGAAACTTGTCTCCTCCTCTGTCTCTCTCTCTCTCTCAGCATCAAGCATATCTCTCCTCTCTTTCAGAGAGCAGCAACAGCAGCCATGAGTCTCGAGTCGGGCTTGTTGAGGGTGTGGACCGGGAGAAGAGGACAGTCATTCCTCTGGCTATTGTCTCCACTCTCACCATCCTTTGTTTGCTGGTACTGGTGGGAATACTCATCTACTGGAGGTACACACCCACTCAAACATGCAGTGTCTGTCTGTATAATTTTTAACACTGTGGCTTTACTTAGATTCAGATTGTGTTTGTGTATGTCACAGAAACTGTTTCCAGGCAGCCAATTTCTACCCAGATGACACATCACCTAAAGTTGTATCTGCCCCATCTACACCCCTGCTGTTGGCTACAGGTAACATGCTCACAGGATCCTCTACAAGTCTAATTTTAATTTCCATTCAAAACACTTTTAAGCTGAGGTGAGCAGCATGTAGTAAATATTGAGTCTTGTGTTCCAGATGGCCATGAGCCACTGACAGTGAAGCAGTTTGTGAAGCATGTCATGGAGCTCCACGCCACCAACACTTTCTCCAAGGAGTTTGAGGTCCGTGAGATTTCCAGTCATATTATTTGAGTTCAGAAAAATATATTTTTGTTAAAAACAATTCCAGTGAATCACAGTATGTTTGCTTTTTTAGGGAGTTCCCTAAAATCGTACTTGTCTTGTTTTTTGACTTGTATAAAAATGTAACCAGCATATAAATGGCTCACTTAGCTTTGGCCCTTTGCATAAGTGCAGTATCTCATTTGTCATAGCCCCTTAATGTTCTTCCATATCTCTATTAACATCATGTTCTTTAGCCAGATCATTTAGCACAGTGTTGATGTGTAATGTCCATGTGCAACATCAACATACAGGAAGGCTAGTTTGGTACTAACCATGACAGTGCAGCTTTCTTCTCACTCCAGACTCTAAATTTAAACATGGCAACCTGAAAATAGGACTTTACAATTGACAGATAGGTTTGTAAATGCCAGGACAGTTAGTTGCAAACTACCTGTTGACTTTCAGGCTTTTAAAAATCTCGATCTCCTCTTGTACTGAATGTGCAAAAAAAAAGATAACAGTCTTATGTGGAGAGTATTGACACATCTGAATGCTGGTTAACCATTTGATAGGAATATGTGGATTAATTTCAACAGGTACATTTGCATGACATTAGTCACCCCTATTTCCTAGCATGAACCTCCTAAGAAACACACAGATAGGATTAAATGAAGTTTACTTCTCCCTTATAATTGCCATGGGGGCTTATGTTTTTACTTTTTCTTTTGCCACAACAATAAACCTACATTTTTACATTAAAATGAGCCTTATTTTATTATTACACCTGTAGAATAATATAACATGGCTTACATAGTTGCAAGTTTAAAGTCAACAGCTCAGATGGGAGCTGTGGACTTTAAACACACCTCTCTGTGTGTATCTGAACCCCTATATCCTGTACCTGCACTGACTCCCTGTCTGTCTGTCTGTCTGTCTGTCCATCATCTTGGCCCCCTATCCCACTCTCCTCTCATCTCCACCATCGTCGTGCTTTCTGCATCCTCACCACCCTCCATTAGATTGTCAAAGAGGCCTACGAGGTAAGACGCCTGCCATCCCTCTCCTGTTGCAGAGGTGTTGCTGTTTTCTTGTCCTTATTTACAAGTTTTATCTCTAACACCCTGCAACTGTGAAAAAAAAAACAACAAAAAACAAAAATCTCGGCTGCAAATTTAGTGTTGCATGATGTTTTAACTGTTAATAAAATGTATCGGTACCTTGACTGCCCTTACCATATGTTATACACAACACATGGTCTAGAGTTCGAGCTAAACACTCTCACAGAGATACTATGATAATAGTATCAGCTAAGACTTGCAACTTGCATCCATTGACTGTATGAGTAGAATGCAAAGACAAAGAAAGAGACAAATATGATCATTTCACTTACCAAAACTGGAGGATAGACTTGGAAGGACTGCTAGTACACTTAACTACACAGTAAGCCATATTATTTGTCATATGGTTGCATTAAAACAGTCCAAACAGTCGAGAAACGCTAGTTCCATGACGCAAGGCGAGGCCTAGCAGATGGCTAATGGCTACCGCCACCAATGTTGGCACAAAGCAGCTACAGTCCTTAACTCTAAGCCTTGAAAAAAGTTTAATACGGTGAATTACAAAGTCATTCCCCATACAATTGTCATGAAAGGATAAGCAGCTACGGAAACCAAAATCATTTTGTGTACCAAGCTGTAAACATGCTTCATTTCTGCTATAAAATGTCACTTTTCGACCCAGCCTCAAGTGGCCACTCCAGGAACTGCTTTTTTTTTGGCTTAATTTTCCAACCCTGGAGGTTCCTGCTTGTTTGGGACTTGCCATTAACAGTCGCCTTTTGCTCTCAAAGCTTTATGGAAATATGAGGCTTAAATACAGGGTCACTGCACACATTAGATCAAGAATTAGAACAGTCTCATCCCAGTATGTGCTGTTATTTCATCTTCTCTTATTTCATTTAATGTGATATCATTCAGTGCTGCTTATTTTTTGATTGGTAGCTTCTGTGCAGTATATACTTGACCATCACATTGTAATGCTGCAACGTGCCTATTTGTAAGAAAAACAGCCTCATTGTGCTCATCTGAGCAATTAACGTCATTCTTATTGTTATTCTGTTGTGTGTTTCAGGAGGTGCAGGCATGCACAGTGGACATGGGCATCACTGCAGACAGCTCCAATCACCCTGACAATAAAAACAAGAACAGATACATAAACATACTGGCCTGTATGTCGTCCTTCAGTGCGTACACTGTTCAACCTTTGACTGTGAAAGCCAGAAGGAATGTAACTAATTACCCTTTTTCTCTCAGATGACCACAGTAGAGTGAAGCTCTCCAACAGTTTGGACAGAGATGGGAAATGCGGGGACTACATCAACGCTAACTTTGTTGATGTAAGTAAAGTTCCTTTTTTATGTGTTCCCGTTACATCCAGGCCGTCACAAGCACATAGGTGTTTCTTTTTCAGGGTTATGAGCGGACGAGGGCATACATCGCAGCTCAGGGGCCTCTCAGATCAGGCAGGGAAGACTTTTGGAGGATGATCTGGCAGCAGAATATCGGAGTTATTGTCATGATCACCAATCTCAAGGAGAAAGGACGGGTAGGAGCTCACACAAACACGAGCTTCACCGCAGCAATAAGTGCAGTTTTATCTGATATTATACACACTGACTTCAGGCAGCTGATTTCTTTTTAGTTTGTATTTCCTGTCTCTTGTCAAGACTAGACGCCAACTGATTCACATCAGACTTCTTCACCGATTACATTTTTCCAATTCCAGATATTTAATTTTGCTTCACTGCAGGCTGACAGCTGAAAAACTGCAGAAGCTACACTGGTGCAGTCTGGTTCTGTTACACACTTGAAGACTTCTCGTTTGACATGTTTGCCTGTGGCTTCAGACGTATTAGGCCTAAGAATAAAACTTTTTCCCCTTTCTACAGACAAAATGTGACCAGTACTGGCCAGAGGAGAACCAGGAAGAATATGGGCCTTACCAAGTGACCCTGAAAAACACCAAGACACTTGCTTACTTCACACTGCGGACTTTCACAGTCAGGGATACCGCAAATAAGGTACATACACACACAGCCCACCCTCCCTCTGCAGTGATAGTCCAAACTGGGTTTGAGGTTTGATTCTCACACTCTCGCCGAACCTCCAGGCATCTCAAAGGAGAGTTGAACACACAGTCCTCCATTACCACTACACCCAGTGGCCAGACATGGGCGTCCCAGAATACACTCTGCCTGTCCTGTCCTTCATCAGAGCATCCTCCAGGGCCCGCACGCAGGAGATGGGACCTGTGTTGGTACACTGCAGGTAGAGTGTGTGGACGATTTATTGCTCTTTAATACTGAGCACAACCTTATGGTGTATGTAGTGTTAACATGTGATGCGTGTCTGTCACAGCGCTGGTGTAGGAAGGACAGGAACCTACATTGTGATAGACAGCATGCTGCAGCAGATCCAGGATCAAGGGACAGTGAACGTTCTTGGCTTTCTAAAACACGTCCGCACACAGAGGAATTTCCTGGTTCAGACAGAGGTAAGAGGATGATGTGGGGATATAAACCTGTTTGAATTAACCTTCGTTTTGGGAATCTCAAGAGTCTGAAAAAAGGTGACTGGACTTCTTTGAATTTTTTTGATGTCTCACCTCTCATCCAAGAGACTTCTTCAGTTCTGAAACCAAAAATTTGAGAGTCCTGATATTTAAACCCTAGTGGGGGTTGTCCCCTTTGGAGGTGGTCATTGACCCACTAATAATCATGTGCATCATCACACGAGCAAAGGTGTAAAAAAAGATGTCGGTCATTAAGGCTTCTACTTCTTGGGTTTTGATTGTGACCCAGGTGTCATCCAAATATCTGTACCAATAGCCTCCTTCAAAGGGATAGCACCTAGCGACTGGTACAGGTATGTGGATGACACCTAGGTCACAATCAAAATCCAAGAAGTAGAAGTCTTCACTGAGCACATCAACACAGTGGATAAAAACATTAAGTTCAACAGGGAGGATTCCAGGGATAATAATTATTGTTCCTGGACTGTGCTGTGGCCATTGAGGATGGAAGATGGAAGCCTCAACAATGAAGTTTATATGAAACTGGTCGTGGCAGATGACTGCCCCTCCCTGAGCCTGGTTCTGCCAAAGGTTCCTTCCTGTTAAAAGGGAGTTTTTCCTTCCCACTGTCACCAAGTGCTTGCTCATAGGGCTTCTTTTTTTTTGACTGTTGGGTTTTCTCTGTATTATTGTAGGGTCTTTACCTTACAATATAAAGCCCCTGGAGACAGTTTGTTGTGATTTGGCACTATAATTGAACTAAATTGAACACAAACTTGGGGTAATCAGGACTCCGCAACACCGGGCAGAAAAATGTTCCCTTTAAAGCAGAAGGGAAAGAAATGGAACACACACGTGTAAAGAAAGCCCTTAAACCATGTGGTTATCCCAACTGGGCCTTCAAATCAGCGAAGACGCACAGAAAAGAAGGTCAGACACCAACTAGGGAGAAAGAGAATGACAAGCAGAACAACATTGCCATCCCTTATGTGGCAGGTTTGCCAGAGAAACTCAGGAGAATTTTCTCCAAGCATGACATCCCAGTATGCTTCAGACCCAGCCGCACTCTTAGACAAAAAGGGTTCATCCCAAGGACAAAACTCCCAAACACAAGATAAGCAACATAATGTATGCTGTGCTGTGCAATGAGGAGTGCTCATACCTCTACACTGGAGAAACCAAACAGCCACTTCATGAACTCATGTCACAACATAGACAACAGGACAAAACTCAGCTGTACATCTGCAACTAAAGGTCAAAGGCCACTCTTTCAAGGATGCCAATGGACACATTTTGGACTGGGAAAACAGAGTGTTTGAAAGAGGAATAAAAGAAGTATCTATGTTCACTGTGAACAACCATCACTGAACAGAGGAGATGATTATGACATCAGCTGTCTGCCACCTACAATGCTCTCTCAAGATCTCTTCCCAGGCGCCTCAACCCCCACTCTATTTTAAGTGATTTCCATAGGTCACTTAATAGGGTGGGGCAAAGTCTCACAGTGGCTTCACCCGAAACCCCTCATGTGATGATGCACAGATCAATAGTGGGTCAGCAACCACTTCCAAAGGGGACAACCCCCGCCAGGGTTTAAATACCTGCGACTCTCCATCTTTCGGTTTCAGAACTGAAGAAGCCTCTTGGATGCAAGGTGAAATGTCTTCAAAAAAGTCCAATCATCTCTTTTCAAACTCTTGAGACTACTATGACCTGGATGACTGAGAATCTACAAATACACTAAACATACTAAGCATGTGAAAAAAAAGCAAGTAAGTGGTTAGGATAAGGGTAAGTTTCCACAAACTGATTGTTTGTCAGTGTAATGTGGTCTGAACTGATTGGCATAATAATTATGTCACTGTGCAGAGGGATGCATGTGGCATTACCTCTCAGTTCAGCTGTGTGGTAACTTGCTGCATGCTTCTTTTTCTTTGGTGGATGCAGACAGTACAAAAAAGTAGCCTCTTCATGAAACTGCTTACAGCAAAGTTTGTGAATTTTTGGACTAACTGGGCCTTGATTTCTGAAAAGATGCATTGCTGCTGAGTTTATCTGAGATTTTTTTTGTACTTTGAGCACCTCAAAGCAAGTAATTTCTACTACCGTTATATTCAAGCGCAGGCAAAGTAGGCCACTTATTTAAAGACAATCTCAATGAAGGCATTTAAACATACAGCACATTACTGAGAACAGCCTGCTCTTTGCTCTCACTTTCTTCTAGGAGCAGTATGTGTTCATCCATGATGCTCTGGTTGAAGCTGTCTTGAGCCGGGACACCTTGGTGACATCTGACCTCCTCCACAATTACGTTTCTGACCTCCTGACCCCTGGTGCAACGGGCAGAACACGTATGGACAAACAATTCAAGGTACAGCATACAGCACGCTTCCTTTTTTCCACCAACTTCATGTTCCTAACATGTGAGTGTACACAATGAATGTAACCAAATGTCTTTATTGCGTTTCAGTTAATTAGTCAGCGTCAGGCAAAGCACGCAGACTACAGCACCGCCCTCAAAGATGGCAATGCCGAGAGGAACAGAGCCAGAGCTCTGATGCCTGGTAAGCAGATTACTGGATTACTAACTGGGCAAAGTAGGCAACTCCCAGCAACATGTTGCAATATGTTGCAGTTAATTTGTGGTAATTTCATTAAGTGTAACTTTTGTGAATGTAATAGTAAGAACCAACATAAGCACAATATTAGACGACGAGCTTAAGTTATGCTTCAGTTTTCTCTTATTGGTTTGAAGGTTGAGGTTCATAGATGAGTAATACTTGCTGATATTATTCATTGCAGTCACCTGCATTGTTGTTCAGTCTAGAATGAAGTCTGTATAGAGATGAACTAACAGAATCTGTAGGCCAGGGACAAGATTCTTGGTACCAGAAACTTTTTGCTGTCCATATGTTGTCCACTTGTAGTCCGAGCAGTATTGACTAATCTCATGTACGAGGGCTTCCTTTGCATGATTTGGCTTTAATATGATTTTTTTTTTAAAATCTGTATCAAATAATAAGGGCTGATGGAACAGGAAGTCTTAGCTCAGATATCTATTATCTGCCGTCGAGACATCCTCTGGTTATACCGGAAGCCCTAAAATATTGAAGAAGCTACATCCTCAGACTTGGAAAGTGGGGTTGTAAATTAAGTTTAACATGACTCTGTGCTACTTGCTGTAGTACCCTAAAGTACTGTGGTAAATTGATAGACTGTATATGAAAGATGGACATATCCACAGACTGTTCATATGGTAGCAACTTGTCTTTCATAAGGTATGCCCACCCTAAATCAAACCCTGCTTTAATTATCCTCCTGAACAATAATATCCTGGGTTTTTAAACTACTGAATTAAACAAAGAATGAATGAGTCTATGATAAAATCAGGGAAAATGTTTACCGAGGTCATAGATTACAGGAGCCAACGTTGCTTTTGCAAGCAGAGGAAGCGCCACCTGGTGGTCATCACAAAGAATGCAGCTATAAGGCACTTTTTTATTGCCCTCACTTTTCAGACCCAGAATCTTTGTTCACTTCTAATAAACACTCTTGACATACACATGTTTTATAACCAGTCTGTAAATAATTGCATAAAAGTGCATGTTAATTAACTGTATTGATGATGTAATGGGTGTGGCTTTTTTTTTTTCTGTTGGTTCATGATTGTGACAACAAATAACAGGTTGAAACAGTAACCTGATGCAGGGAAGGTTTTAGCAGCCTCACCTGTTCAATAATTGCCCATGAACACACCTTAAATACATAATTAACTGAAACGATGGACTATAGTTTGCTGTCTTATTTTTGGGCATTTTATCTCTAACTTATGTCTCCATGTCTCTGTGTAGTGGAGAGATCAAGAGTCGTCTCTGACTGCTTCAGAATCAAACTCCACAGGCTACATCAATGCATCCTACGTGATGGTGAGACCACTGGAAATTGTGTTGAAATCATTATTTAAAGGGGACTTTTCCTGTCTTGAGCAAAACATTAGCTGGTGGCGTGATGCTGCTCGTACTTCCACAGGGACATCACCACACTAAGGAGTACATAGTGAGCCAGACTCCTCTGAGCAGCACGGTGGCAGATTTCTGGAGAATGATCTGGGAACACAATGCACAGATTGTTGTCCGTCTGCCCGACTCACACAATCAGGTATAAAACACGCACGTACTCTGTACAGAATTTAGAGTTACCTGTATATAACCACACACACTTAAATATGCTTCTTGTTTATCTCAGAGAGAAGAAGAGTGTGGTGTGTACTGGCCCAGTAAAGACCAGCCACTGAGCATTGATGGTTTCGCTGTGTCGTACTCCAGGGAGGAGCACATATGTCTGTCTAATGATGAGAGACTTTTGGTGCAGGACTTTACAGTCCAGTCTCCACAGGTGACACACAATATAAGAGAATATTTTACGTAAATGTTTTAATACGACCAGTCTGAGACTCTAAATCAGTTTTTTCATCTGTGCCCATGCAGAACAATTACGTGTTGGAAGTGCGTCAGTACAGCGCCACCTGCTGGCCCAATCCAGACAGTCCGATCAGAAACAGCTTTGATCTTGTAAACACAGTCAGAGAGCAGAGCAGGCACACACAGGGACCAGTGATAGTACATGATCCGTAAGTATGATTCTGATTAAGACCATTCTCATTATTAAATCTGGTTAATGTTATTAATGGTTTTGTGTGTATGTGCAGTTTGGGAGGTGCTACATCAGGGCTGTTTTGTGCCCTCACCACCCTGTCCAATCAGCTAGAGGAGGAGGGATCAGTAGATGTCTACCAGGTGGCACGGATGACCAACCTCATGAGGCCTGGGGTATTTAATGATATAGTAAGTACTGGAATGTTTACTCTTAAGGCTCTAAATTCTCAGTCTACCAGCATAATTTAGAAAGAGACAGGCATCAGGTGCAGCCTGTTACCTGTGTTTTTGCCTCTTACAGGAGCAGTATCAGTATCTGTACAGAGCGGTACTGAGCCTGGTGAGCAGCCAGGAGGACCAGCGAGCCCTGCAGAGTCCCGAGACCAACGGATCTGTACCGCTGGGACAGACCAACATTGCAGAGAGCCTGGAGTCACTCATGTAGACTTCTGCACACACACACAACAGAGACAATACATCACACGCGCACACATTTCAAATTATGAGAAGATAATCCAAACAGCTCTGTGTGTGAGATTCTCAGCTCTGTCTGCTGCTCATGCTGCTTTCATGTATATTCAATGATCATTATTTATAAGATCAAAATAAACAAAACAGTCTGATAAAACCTCACATAATCTAAAATACTTCAAGTCTCTTCACGCTGATTTGTTATGAAGGAAACTCGTAATCTTCCTGGCGAGTGAAGCTTCAGAGATTTCAGCTGCGTCACAGTCTCCATGTCTGAAACACCCGAAAGTGACCTTTATTGATTTTAGCATGCACAGCAGACAAAGCTACACAATCTACTAGATCAGAAAAAAACAGTACTGCCTTCTCCTAAGGGACCCTTTATAAGTGAATGAATATCTTTAATAACTATTAACAAATCCTGTACTAATGTTTAAATAATGAATAAACAGACTTTTGGACTGAAATAATTCCCTTCAGCAGCTCTGATCAAATAGATGTGATGACCAAAACTTTTGATTAATATCTTCACCGTGAAAACCCTGCAAATTATAGCTGATTTCTGATTGATAAGCTATCATGCAATTTTTAATTAATCATGATTAAAACCATTAGTTACAGTTAGTGGGTAGTGGCAAGAAAGTCTCGCTACTTCTTCCGATAAGTTTCCATCTCACTATCTGACACTGGTCAGCATGGAGCAGGAGGCAACAGAGAGACGCCCAAACAACTATCTAGGAGTTTATTTAATGACTCAATAAACATCAAATATACAAATTTATGTTATTAAAAATGCTCTTTCTTAATGATAGAGAGGCTTTCTCTTTCCAGTGACAGATCCACGATAATTACATTAATTCTATTGAAATCTTTAACATTTCTTTTGTTGTTTCTTTTACTTTTATTTGTATATATTTTTTTATAGGAATGTCATAGGCTGCATCTTTCTTCTAAGAAAAAAAGAACAGAAATCAATATTAAAGAAATCCACAAGCAAACCCCGTTTGTGGAAATACAGATAAATGTAGGTAAAGAGCAAATGAAAAATAATGTTAAAAAGGGAAATGACGCAAGATGACCCTCTGTTTTCCTACAAAATATGGAATGCACTGCACAGCCAGCACATTTTGGGGCTTCAGCTACCAAGTCCCCCAATTAGAACCATGTTTTTACTAACCAGAATCTCTGAGGCCTCAGTGAGAACTGAAGTGACTGCTTGTTTTCTGATTATGTCTCCTTGCAACTGGCTCCACGGTCTCTGATACCCAGTGCCTTTTGTAAGTCACGTTATTGTACTTTAAACCTATTTTTTAAAGCAGCTGTGTGACTAATATGCCAAAATACCGGTGACTTATTTCTACCTGTTTTCTTAAAGGTGATCCCTGTCTTATTGAGCTTGTTACAAAAACACCGTCGGGCTCAGCTGTTTTGTAAAAAAAAAACCCAACAAAAACAACAAGATGAAATCTGGGATTTAAAGTAGGACGCAACCCAAAATTCATCTTTTGAGAATGAAACCAGAATAGAAGCAAAGATCTTCTCCAGCAGAATAAATCATAACAGATGGCATTTCTTGTTTTCTTATCGACTTAAACAGATATGAAAAAAAGAAAACAATCTTCATTCAGTTGAGACCGTTCTGCCATGAAGTGGTAAAAATTCACCGTCATGAAACGAGACAGGGGAAAGTAACATGAGCTGCTGAACTTCTTGATATTTTGGGCGTAACATTCTGTTAATACTCAGCGACTCAGACTGAAAATGAAATTCCTGGTAGCACCTGTTATGACTGTTTTCATTTTTTTTTGAAAGGGTCCAAATGCTTTCCACTGCGTCAGACACGACTACGCCAGCCTGTCAGTCCCTTTCAGTCCTCTGGCATAAATCACACAGGAGACTGCAGCTGAACACAGATCAGTTGGAACTGGAATAAAACTCTTTACATGTAAATATCCCTGAATACTTTAAAGGCCAAATTTACTGTATGTTTATACTGTACCTCTACATATTTTCTATTTTACTATAAAAGGTGATTTTCTAGTCATTTACACAAATATATAACTGTGTGGATCCTATTTGATAATTTTAGCCTGGAAATATTGATCATGTTTATAGTTTTAATGAAATGGTATCTCTTTTTATCTCTATTACAGTAGCAGCTTAATGTCTATACCTTTGTCTCCAGCTATGAACTGGTGCTGTATGTATAATGCAACAAAATTATTAAAGATTTGTTCAAACCTTCACTCGTGTCTCTTTCATTGCAGGTGTTTTATTCTCAAAGACAGCAGGAGAAGAAGCCCAGCTCATTTTATTTATTTATTTTTTTTTTATTTATGCTGAGCACAGAACCACTCATTTCTCTCGACTCAAAAGTAAAAACATTACCACACCTTTATTTTGACTATAATACACTGTATTGCATTGTCTCCCGAGATAGACCTGTACATGATGGCAAAGACATAAAGTCAAACAATCCAAAGCACAACCATGAAAAGTTACCAAAGATTAATTCAAAACCAAAAATATAGATTTCTATATAATCATATTAATGTTTGTCATTACACATTATACTGTAGCAGTCACAAAAAGTAGATAAAGTGTATATAGTGCATTAAGAATAAACCTCGTTATGCAGTGAGTGTAAGAGTGCCCATCCTTCCTGAACGCTGCATGGATAATAAATCTACTTTCATAAAATTGCGTGACATGTTAAAGCCTCACACAGCTGGGTTCCCCATACATCTGTTGAAGTCCAAATATTTTTTGGCAGTGGGTGTGTTTACATGCACACAATCTCACATTACTAAGGCTCTGTTTTTATTAAGAGCCTGTGTTCGCAGCCCTGAGTTTTGCTTTTCAGGCAGAATATTTTATAAACTGACATGTTTCAGTTTCAGTTTGATGGTATGATGAAGGGGATATCCTTATATGGTCATCTCAAGAACAGCACAGAAGCCCTGTCCACCTGCCTCTTAAACCTTTCGCTTAAGAGGAGCAGCAATCAGAGGAAAGCTGCCTTAAAGAGAAGGTTAAACAGCTTGTTTCAGACAGAGGATGAGATGAGGGGCTGTAATGGAAGCACTGCTTTGATCATACAGAGCAGCTATCTTAACTTTATAAGAATATAAAGTTGGAAATTGACATAATGGGTCCACTTTAAACACAACAGGTGGCTGGAAATCCACATTTTTAATGTATATGATTGTATATGAGACTCCTTCTCACTGCCTTTGACAAGCATTCCCTAATATCAATGAAGCCTCAGGGCTGCTGCAGTTTATAAGCCCATCTTTGTTTTCGTCTGAAAGAGACTCCAATGTTTTGTTGTGCCTTTAATATTTTTAATGTGCATGTAAACACATTCACAAAGTTGCTTATTTTTAGGGGGAAAAAAAAGAAAGAAAAAAGCCCACATCCTGTCGAAAATACACCATAAAATCTTATGATTTTTTGCTGGGGTTTCTGATCATATTGAGCACTTGTGAAGCCCAGTTTCTTGGCATTCAACTTCACCAAATGTTCACAGTAACTGTTACACAATGAACACAACTTTTCCTCAGTGTGCACACTACCTGCCTGACAGTGGCCAGTTTTACATAAAGCTACCGATAATAACAAGTGAAGTTCGACTTTAAGCAGCGGGACTATTTCCTGGTTATCATCAATCAATTCAAACTAAAATGTGAGTGCAGTTCTACTTCCACAAATGTATTTTTCTCATTTCAAAATAAAAGCTTTAGGGAAGCGAGTGATTCTAGGAGCTCTTTAAAGATTCCTTGTGGAGTTTTAAGCCTCATCTATGCACAAAGCAATATACTTTTCGTGCATCACCTTGTGTAGCTGATGACTGGTGGACCACTGCAATATATTTACTGCACCACCACATGCCAATCACTGGTTTTCTTCACCTCCACTGGTGACCACTAGAACTGCTTACCTCACAGTTAAAATAATTTTAACTTGGGTTTCTCATGCTCATTTTCACTTCATCACTTCAATTCGCTGAATTTAAATGATTTGCGTGGCCTCTGGTTTGTCACACGCTCACATGGGTGATGCAATGCACAGTGCTCCAAATGGCTGATCATACAAAATAGGTTAGGCGACTAACACTGAATGTAAACACACCATCTGTTTACATAAAAACTCCACAAGGTACCTTTATTTTGAAAAACTGAAGCACAATGGGAGACTTACTAAAAGAAAAAAAATTATCATTGCTAATAAAGGCCACGCCTAATATGAGGTGAATCAAACCCAGGCCCCTGTTTAAGAGTTTTTGGTGCTTAATAACTAAATGCTACGTGATAAATTAAATGAAAGCAAAGTTAAAATATATATAGTCTTGTGCAATAACACTGAGTCCAAATACAAGTAAAACAGGCAATAAAATAAATTGTATAACTCTTATTGTATAATATAGAATTTTGGAAAAATAGCTACATTCTCTACTTTGGCTACAAAAAAAAAAACACCACAACTTCCACCTGTTTCAAGCATATTGTGAGAAACTGAAAGTAATCAGAATCTCTCTCTTTTTTTTTTTTTTTGGATATTATGACATTGCTGTAAGAATCACGTATGGAGATGAACTCCGGTTGTTGGGAGTTAAAACCGGTTCACCTCTTTGGAAAAATATCCGGTCCCCAGTAGGAGACACTACGGTGTTCCCAGCACTAAAAAAAAGGCAACGTTTGACACCTCTGTTAGAATTCCTATTAAGAAATCGTGATTTATAGCACTTCAAAAATTTACAAGTAGCACCTCTGAAAAGCAAGAAAAAGGAAAGTGACGTTTGTTGAGAGCAGCCCGAGGTGTTCACCGGGGTAGCTCCTTTTTTTTTTTTTTTTAATATTATAACAGGATTTGGGAATTTGGGAGCTCAAGACAAAACAAAATATAGAATTGAAGCATAGTATTCAGTTATGCATAGCTCTTTTTTTCCTTGTCACTTCTGAACGTGTGTGTGTGTTTGTGTGTGTGTGTGTGATGGGTGTGTGTGTGTGTGTGTGTGCGTGTGCACACTCCAACAGGCTCTGACAGTTGTCCTCTTTTCTTCGCTGTAGCCTTAATTTCCTTGACAGCCCTGCGAGACAAAGAGGCAGCATCAAACAGAAGTACAAAGCACTTGGTGAAGCTGTGTGTGTGTGTGTGTGTGTCCTTACAGAGTTGGTTCGTTTCCGTTTCCAGCAGTCTGGGTTGAGTCTCTTCTGCTCGTCTGCGAGTGCTTTGGCCTGCAGGGTGAACACGCGACGTTCCTCGCTTCGCATTTTCTTCCACCGCTCGCCGAGAAGGACGCTGATCGCTCTGCAGCACAGACGCACACATTACTAACATATCACACCTGATTACTGCTTCACAACACACACGCCAACAGCCACAGTATGCACCTACCTGTTGTCTTTGCCTGGGTACATCTGTGTGTACTCCACTCTGAACTTCTTGGCAAACAGCATGAACGCGTTCATTGGCCGCTTGCACTTGGTGGGTGTGGCACTGCTCGCTCCCTGTGTACTGACCAGCTGGTTTTTGGGGGGCTTTTGCAGAGTGTGGTGGGAATGGCTGGGACTCTGCACCTCTGCGGGTCGCAAACAGGGATCACATAGATTGTTATTTTTCAGGAAGTACATCCTCGACCTTGCTTGAGCATGTCTGTGTTTTTGTATTTTGCAAACTGAACAGTATCAGCGAGTAAGGATAATTCAGGAAATTTGAAATACGGGACCTCGTAGCACGTCTCTGTCTGGAGAAACGGCTCCCCCACTGGACTGGGAGGCACGTCGTCTTCTTGCCATACTGCTCAACACGTAAACCGCAGAGGAGTCCAGAGGTGTGAAATCATAACTAAGTAGGAGACAAAGAGAGGCTGGTTTGAAACTGCATGCAGCATTGTAGCATTAAGCACAAGTCCACAGCTTTTCAAACTTGTCTTTAAGCCTGATTTAGGTGGACATAAGAATCGGGCTCTACTAGTCTCGATCGTTCCTTCATCATAGCCATTAAAAGAGCTTAATCTAATACAATGTCAATTTATGGGGATAAAAGAGGTGTTTTTTAGGATTAGCTGGACAAAACAAGAGCATTTCTTATTTTCAGTACAGAATTCCTCTGTTTTCAGTATCCTTCCACTGGAGCTTAACACTGTCTGAAAAAGGTGTTGATGTTAAACTGACGTAAAGTCAACTTTGAATACAGGCTTGTGTAAAAGAATGAGCTGCACCCAAAACCACAGACTGTGCATTGGCACCTGATTACTGTTTTAAGACAGGCTTGTGAAACTGCAGACCTTTCCCTTAATACTGAATCATTTTCCGTTAACACTGTAATTAAGGATTACACTGCAAGCGTCTACTTTACCTTTTGAATGTGTCAAACACCGGTGAATCCTCCGTGTGCTTGGCGTCTCTGTGTCCTGGAGGCAGGCACACATCTCCCACTTCCACTTCATAACACGGTATCCCATACCGCACCACAGTCAAGCTCGGGTAAAAGGATGACCAGCCTGGCAGAAAGAAGGATGGAATGTGTGTAAAGATACTGATGCTATTTAATCACTTTAAGACACACACTGACCTCACTCATACCTTTGTTTTTGACATAGAAGGGGTGATCGAGTTGGCAGCGGGCGGTCAGTGGGATATATCCAAATGTGCCAGGGTCAAAGGTCAGCTGTAGGACAGCCTGACCAGACAGCACAATCTCTGCATGCTCCATCAACTGCAGCCCCTCAGAGCCATAGCTCTGCAGAAAAACAAATGGTATTTTTAACTCACTGTGTAGTGTGTTTCAGTGGATCCTTATTTTTTTTCATGCACATGCTCCTAGCAGTCTGCTTATGCTCCTCTTAATGTACCTGCAGAAATCTAGACCGCTCCTCATCTGCAGAGTCTTCCTCAGCAGACTCCAAGTCCTCAACGTCCCGCCACTCTATATTTGAGCTGTTGTGGAAATGCAGATGAGTTCCTGGTGATGGAGAAGAAAGAGCTCTTCATCACATTTAAAACACGGATGAGCTAAAACCTTACCAGTGAGATACACTGAAATTAAAGAACACAATCAGTCCACTTTGACTGACTCTGTGTGTGTGTTGCATGCACCTTTGAGAAAACAGTGCCAGGTGGTGGGTGGGCAGGAAAAGCTCCAACCCATGTCTTCATCATCAGACAGAGAAGATCTGGCGGATACTGCAGAGCCACATTCACTGCTCGCCTGTGGAAAGATACAGAAGCATCATCAGCCTTCATACACACTGTAAGAAGCCATATAAGCTCTGGAGATTAAACTAAAAAAGTGACTGTAGCAACATTATATGATTATAAAACCAGTGGTGTAACGGAGTTTTGATTATTGACTGTGGGTGGTTATAAAGCAGAGGAAATAAGGAAGCTCTACCCTGCAGCGCTGACGGTCCCTGCCATGACCTCTGGGGGATGACAAGGTGCTGCTGGGGAGAGGAGGAGGAGGCCGAGCGTAGGAATGTAGATCACTGCTGCTGCTGCTGCTTGGGATGCAGACTGAAGAGGAACTATAAAAGGACAGAGGTTTGTGATGTGAACGGTCAGAAAACCCACTTATATGTTGCTAAAAGAGGGATCAAGCACTAAAGATGCTCGCTGGTGTCACTTTTATGCTATGCTACATTTTTTGATCTTGTCAACATGAAACATAAGTTTTGTTAAACTTAAAGCCAACGATGAAGTAGAAATATTAGGCAAACAGTATGCAATAAACCCCTCCTCAAAGCTGAAGTATCTTAGCAAGATGTTTTGATGATTCACTTCATTGTGGGAAAAGTCATGTGACCATCCCACACAAGGCACTGCAGCGATATTCTTATCAATCTGCCTTTTAAAAAACAAAAAACAAAAACCTATAACCACAGTTTGATCAGCTTAAAAGAATGAAAACAGTAAGCCCCGTTGTGTTTTGGCTGTTTCATCTACACATATGAAGTACCAGATTTCACCAGTAGATGTCCCTTGTTTTATTTCTATGTTCTCTTGTTAAGACAATAAACCATTCTTTGTTGCTTCAGAACGTTTTACCAGCATTGTTACTGTTGAAAAGGTTTTTTTCCCCCATGTGACTGTTTGAATTTTGAAGTAAATGTTGCAGTCTGCATATTAAAAACAAAAGAGAATAAAACCTGTTTTTAATATACTTTTTTTTTGGCCACATTGGCTTTTATCAACAGTGGACAGTGACAAGAAATTGGGGGAGAGATACCTCTGCGGGTTAATTGCGGGTTCTGCCCACTTTGTGTTGCCAGAGGTTATTTAGACCCTAGTGGCTAATGACAATAAAGGCATTCTATTCTATTGAAGTTGCTAAATATCATTCACTTTCTGTGGTCTCTGGTCACCACTGTGCTGCAACGTGTGCCGATTTGTTTAGAAGACAAATTAGAACTATCCATACTTCCTGTTATTTATACCTTCAGTATACAATGTTCAAGCTTTGTTCACTGGGGATGCACAAAGTGCACCTACCTGCTGTCAGGAGGCTCCTGTAACAGTGGACTCTGAGGTCCAGTGGCAATATGTGCCAGCTGTGTCAGCCAGTGTGTGTCCAGAGGCTCTGGGCTGTGTGCTTGTGTTTTTCGTTCCTGGTGCGACACACCCAACTCCACGTGGTAAACAGGTGCTGCTGGTGACTCGGGCTCCTCCCGAACCTCTTGTAGATCTGGGAGGTCATCTAGGAGAAGTAAACAAACAGCAGAAAAGGTTAGCTTTCTTTGGGAAAGAGCTGAAGCCCACATACTGCTTACTCATGTCTTACATACCGTATTCCATGTAACTGTCACTAGTGGGGAAGCCGGGTGAGGAGGGGAAGTGTTCGTCACAGCGCAGCGGATCGTGTGATTGGTCTCCATCTGTGTCCATCATTATTTCTGAAGGTGACAGCAGAGTAACAAAAGATCACCACATGCTTTAACAGCTGAACTGCAGACAGTCTAATATTCATGACTATATTGGATTTGTTCCAATGACACATCCTTGTCATATTAGAATTACTTTGGTTTACTGAGGACAATTTTTAAATATTATAGGATGGAAATAAATTTTAAAAAAAGAATTAGAATATAAGACATTCAAACATTTATTAAAGTACAAATAAGAGGAAAGACCTCCTCTGTTTCCCCCCACAAACTACTTTTTTTTTTTTATCTGCCTTGTTAGTTCTTCTTAAAATGGAAATCCACAAATTTTACTCATGAAGATAAACTTATAGCAACCAGCCCCCCAGCTGTGGAACAGCTGAAAGAACCTGACAATAAGCTTAAAATGAAGACCAAGATCCCAAACTCTCCAGATCACAATCCCAAAAGTCTGATCCACAGAAGTCCTATCCTGCAGATTCTATTGTCCCAGGATCAAACACCACAGAACAGCAGGCTGCAGCTGCTATAGTGGCAATAAGGGTACTCAATATGAGACCAGTGGTTTTAATGTTGTGGCTGACTGGTGCCCTCTTGCACCAAGTTTGAGAAATGATCTTCTCATGATTTAATCAAGGTTGTTTTTTTTTGTTTTGTTTTGTTTTGTTTTTTTTGGAGGGGTGTGAAACCATCCATTATTGATGGGAAGCTGGTGTTACAAACAATAGGTATGGAGCTGATTCAGAGAGTGTACAATATTTTTGAAATTGTCCATAGCGCTGGGACATCAAGATCTCAACCTTTCATTTTTTAAACTGTTTTTTGTGAGTCTCTTGTTTCATCGCACGAAGCAGGTGTAAACTGCTGCGATTACCTGTGTGCTCAGCCTGAGGCTCGGGCTCTGGCACTTGGTGACATTTAGGGTGACCTGACAGCGCAGCTGGGGTCACCACCTCCCACACCATGATGTCCAGGCACTAAAACAGAGTTTATTCACAGCTCACATGATTGTCAGACATATGACCTAGAAGTAAGGCTAATAATCTATACACTTGAATCAGCATTCGCTATGTTCCCCATGGGTCAGACACTGACTGACACACACACACACACACAGTGAAGCATAATCCCTCACTGGGCTGTAATGTATAGGCTATAAATGGTTGATGGCTGCCATTACACCTCACACACAGGTTTAGACACATTAGAACAGCTCCAGTTCACTATCATAAGGACTAAGAACAAGAACTGAAGGCTGTAAAGTTGTCTATCCCACTGCAAACATGTAAACCCCAAGAGAACATGTTTCGCTCTTATCTTTCATAATTTTATCGTCATGTGACGTCTTGTTTATAAACTTTGTTCCTGGACGCATGCGCACAAAAAGCCCATTCATTCAATACCGAGAAGGGCAGCGATAATACAGATGAATAAAGTCGTTAAAGCGAGTAAAACACAACGAAGTTAAATCCCCTAAAGCTAACGCAACAGCGTCACGCGATCTGCTGCCATTAAACGATACAAATGTTAATGTCTTTCACGCGTCACGCGAGGCTTTTGTATCGAAACCAATTGTCGATGGAACTGTCTGTACTTCGACAAAAAAGCGAACAAAAGAGTCGCGGTTTGTATTAATACGGACAAAATACTTGCTCAAAGCTTGTCTGGGGTGCGAAAATGTGATTAAGAGGGTGAAAATGGACGAGCTAAACGATTGCGCAAAAGACGTTACAACAAAACAACAAACGTCAACAATGAAGCTTTAGGGAGCGAGCGGCGCAAATGTATTTACGACTAAAAACAAACAGTGTCAGCTTCGCATTGCTGCTCCTGTACCTCGTTCGAAGACAAACAATTTAAATTGTGATGTCGCTTTTTAATTTCAACGCTTTAAAACCTATAAACGATTTCAATGAACTTTCCTTAACTCACCAAAACAGTCGCCCCGGACGGAAAAAATGGGCTGGTATAAACACAATTTCCCAAACTCTGCTATTGGCCAGAATTCACGTCAATCCATAGTTTCTCTCGCGCTGATTGGTCGGTTTGATGCAATCTGGCTCTACGTTATTAACATATATCGTGCCTACTTTCAAGTTTTTTTTTAAACATCTGAGGATAAAAAGAGAGTAGATTTCAATACTGCAAGCTTAAAATAGCTCTCTGCCGACTACTCATGTCTCTGGAGTTGTATGCTTGTCTCAAGTGCCGCTGTCTTATTTCTTGTATAATAAACGCGAACATCGGCACTCAAATAGCCTTCAAATTGTAATGGATCCAGTGCAACAGAAACAATGGGGGACGCCGAAATACCCGATTAACATGTCTGCCTTTTGCCCGTATTTCTCACGTATGTTTGTAACTACTGTGTAAGGTCCTACTGTTTTTACTGTAATTATAGATGTGTCATTTCTCCAGGTAGGACCAAGTAAGTAAGGAACACGTAGCAGACTTTGCTCTGTGATATCCTATGTTTTATCAACTACATTTACAAATGTGGATAAACATTACCTTTCTGTCTGTACTTTGAGCCAGTTCCAGAAACATTCAGCTCACCAAACCAGAGATTTGGACCTATAATATTGACAGCACTATACCCAGGACTCATCACAAACAGTGAGGTGATCACATCAGTAGTAAAACTCCTGCCTGGTATACGGTTAAATAAATAAATACATTAAAAAATTATTATGTAGCTGATACCGCGGATATGGTTGCAGCTTCGTCCCTCACTGCCCTCTAGTGGTCACAATGACCACTAGACGGTGGATAGATCAAGTTAGACATTGATACATTTTTACATTTCCAGTTAACATTTCAAAATGAATTAATAACGCACCAATAAAAAAACAAAACCAAAAGCTTTAACTTTTCCATTAGTAATAGGCTACTTTCGTCTACTCCCTTAAAGGGGTGATCCCAAAGGGATTTATCTATTCCTGGGATCAAACCGGGGAACTTTCGGTTATATTAGACGAATGTGTGAACCACTACACTATGGAGCCATTAATCTTTATGCATTATCATATTACAATAGGGATGTATATTCCATTTATTATTTCCTCCTTAGTGCATCAGTTAAGCCTATCATGAGCATATTTATCGGTAGTGATGTAGTTTTGTACTGTAGCCGCTAGTGGGCAGTGAACACTGGCAACATGGGACCAGGCATGATCGTGACACCAGAAAACCGTCATGATTAAACAGCTTTAAATATGCTTTAGAGTGGTAATAGTATTGCTTAATATTCCCCCACCCCCACTTTATCCCCTTTAAAAAGAGTAGGTTTTCCTTTCCCTATCAGTTAAGTCTATACAGCAGCGCGATCAGGGAGCAATGGTATTTTACTTTGAAGAGATGCCGGAAGTGGTGGTGTGGTTCTGACTGGAAAAAGTTTGCCGGTGAGTTTGACAACTATCTGAGTGGATGCGCAGCGTTTCCTTAACTCAGACTCTGAACGCAAATTTAAAGGTATCCTTCACGCTGCTTCGTGGTCTCTTTCTTCAGCATAAATGCCGAACCTTTTGTCCAAAGCTCCGGATTTGGTTGCCGTCTTCGTTCATTGGTGAGTCCGCCTTCATGACTTTTATTTTCCATATTGCCGCCTCTCCTTTCGCTTATTGGGGCAGCTGTACCGTTACACCACGGGCTAACCCTGCTCAGCTATGGTTAAGTTAAATAAAAGTTTAATAAACCCCTGCGTAGACTCGCCACAGTCAGTTTTAATGGCCTAAAGATGTTTATGACTCCGTCGTCTAAACAGCACACTGTGGCTGAGTGCGGTTCTAATCTCATCCATAATGTTTTGAGTTTTGCTTCCTGCTTTTCAAAGCTTCCTCTGCTGATGTGACAGAAGCAGAAGGGAAACGCCAGCCATTTAATCCTGTACGCGTCAACCAGTGAAGACGATTTATTTGTATTTTCTTCTTTTTTTAAAAAAAACAACAAAAAAAACCAAAAACAAACAAAAAAAAAACAACTTAAAAGTATTTAGATCAAGTTAGACATTGATACATTTTTACATTATGAATCATGTAAGTAATGCTGCTTTGGGAAATCTTTACTTTCCCAAAGCAGTGTCAGTATATGCAGCCACCATCCCTGTGTGCTTGGAGGAGAAGTTTATCATTCTTACACAGCTCCAGTTTTAGAGAGCTCATATTATCCAAAAATAATAATTAAAAGATTCAGAGTCTGTGGGATGATTGCGACATCTGCCTCTGCACTGACAAGGCAGCTTAAGAGAATTTGAATAAAGGGGAGTAAGTGAATTTTTGTTGCTCATCCTGGTAGCAACTTTTAGGAAGTGTGCTAATCTATATCTGTATATTAAAAGGAGAAGGAAACTGAAGTTATGCACTGATGAAAAAGGATGTGAAAAATACACAGGAAAATGTGAATAAATGGGGAAATAAGTAAAAAGAAGTGTCTTAAGTTTTAGTTTTTGTTAATCTGTACAAATTTGCTAACATGATGAGCATGAGGAAGCTTCGATGGAGGACATTTGATAATGGGATGACTGAGTCATCGACATTCAGGATTGTAATATCTATTATAAACTTCTTAGCGGTCCTGTTTATTGGTGTTTGTCAAGTTTTCAGTAGCCACGATGTTTCCGCAGAAAACACAGTGTGTATCCAGTTACAGAGTTATGAAGGGAAGTGCTGGGGGGGCCGATTACAGATTAATGACAGCATGTTGTATTTTTCCGTTTCCATTGCTCATCCTCCTCAAGCTAGGCGATGGACAGGCGGCGGATCCAGGTGAGCGACGAAGAGTCTCAAGTTCCACGAGAAGAGAGCCGGAGGAGGAGGAGAAAGAAAGCCATTACCTCGTCCTCCTCCAACTCCATGGATCAGATCACCGTTGAGTTTGTGCTGCCCACGGCCACGCGGGGTGGGAACAGCCCTGACACGCTGCAGCTGGATGTGGCTGGGAACTGGACCGTCGAACAGGTCGGCTCATTCGCTTATTTTCTTGTGAGGCCTGGGAACGGTCAGTTATAGATGTTAAAATGGCCCTCATTGTGCCTTATTCACAGGTGAAAGCTCAGGTGTGGATGAAGGCAGTGACTTCAAACCTATGCCCTGAGTTCTACCAGCGGTTTTCTCCCGACCATTGCATCCTGCTCTACCAGAAGAAAGGCAATGTTTGTGAGATTTATGACAAGCACCAGGTCTTCCAGACGCTAGACTGCATTGGCTACTGGAGAGGTACCACGACCCCTCCGTCCTGCAGTCAGAATCTGAGCTGGTATTTAGTGATAATGTAAAATCTTTGTCTTTGTGTTTCAAAAGCTCTGAAGAAGGATGTGGGGCGAATTCAGCTGGTGGTCCGCCCGCAGGCCACACAGGAGTCCGTGGAGTACCAGTGCTACCTGAACTACCTGATTGGCTACGACGTGACTGACGTCAGCAACGTCCACGACGACGAGCTGGAGTTCACACGCAGGAAGCTGCTGACCCCGCGGCGCATAGAGCTGTCAGACCGCGACCCAAAGCTCTACTCCATGGACCCCTGGGTGACCCGCAAGCCACTGCCTGAACACCTGCTCTCCAAGGTCTGTGTGTGTTGGTTTGTTTTTATAACAATATAACAGCGTTAGCACTGTTGCCTATAATCACTGCAGTTCTGACAGAAACATCTGACTGAAAAATTAGCCAGCTCTCCAAGCCCTGCACATCTGAATGAAAACATGTGCAGAAACTTGCGGCCATCTCAGCCGTGGAGGTGCAAGTTCAGCTCATTGCTTACAGAGACTGTGCTAACCTTTGCTACAGGTTGTGCTTGTGTGCTAAAAAAGTGCTAACCGTGTGCCTCATCTGTCTCTCTTCCTCTCCTTGTCTTGAGTCACTGCTTCTACTGATGATTGACACAGTCACACATAAAGGTGTGACTTGGAGATACTTGTTTTCAGTAATGGTGTGCCTGCCTTCTGATAAAAAAAAAATTGAAAACCCCTTCAGGTAGCTTGCCAAAAAGCCATTTTCTTCACCAGCCTGAGCTTACAGGATACAGTGGCATTTGTTGCTACAGAAACCACCTCCTCTAGCCTCGAAAGCACCTAGTTGCCTCCCAGTTGTGTGATTGTAATGACAGATGATTAGAGTTTACAGTTTGAGATCCTGGGCTCTTTAAAGTTAACTTAAAAACAGGCTGATTAGGAGAACGGGGCACAGACTTCACTGAACGACAGCAGTGAATTTTTTTTTTTTGGAATGAGTTGAAGAAAGTGCATCAAGAGCAGCCTGTACAGTATGACTGTAAGGAATGAGACTGCATGTAAGAGGACAGATCGACAGACTGAACTTGAACCTTCAACTCTTGGTTGATTCTCTGTTTTATACTTAGAAATTATGTGACCGGCTGTCAGTGAGTTGATGGTCAGATTTCTTGAATTTATTCATGCCTAAATGGCTTAATGTGTGTTTATTTCGACTTGCAAACTGTTCTTTTTGTGCCTCCTTTCAGATCAATAATGGTCACATCCTGGTGGTAATCCACATGAGCAAGGCCAGCCAGACCATCAAGGTCTCTATTGATGACACACCAACTCAGGTAAGTGTATTTTTACTACTTCCTGTTCCTGTTTTCTGTAGTTTTCTGAAAGTTTTCCATCTTGTTTAGGTGTTGGCGAGCTTTTTTGCCAAAACAACAAACAAAAGAGCTTTGCTGGGCATCCCTGACAACGTGTGTGAGGCTGACTTTGTGCTTCGGGTGTGCGGCAGGTATGGCACACGCAAACAATGTTTGGATTGAAAGTCAGTGACCGTTTAAATAGAGAGGAGATTTAAACAGAGGAACATTACCATTATCATTACATTACAAAGTAAGCATGCCAGTGTCACACAGGGACGAGTACCTGTATGGAGAGAAGCCTCTGCAGAACTTTAACTGGATCCGTCAGTGCCTGAAGAATGGTGAGGAAATCCACCTGCTTCTGGAGACGCCGCCTGATCCTAATCTGGATCTGGTACGGAAGGAAGATTGGGCCCAGGTGGATGACTGCACTGGAGTTGCAGGTAAGGAGTTAAACTAAGCAGTTTAATCATTTCCCTTCCACATGGCCAACCTTGTAACTTAATCTTCTGATTTTCCCTCTCAGGTACCCATGAGCAACTGACCATTGATGAGAAAGACCATGAGCGTGTGTTCACCATCTCCATGTGGGACTGTAACAGGAAGTTCAGAGTGAAGGTGCTAGGGATTGACATCCCATCCCTCCCCAAAGTCCCAGAGCTTATTGTCTACATCGAGGCCAGCATCTTCCATGGGCAGCAGCTTTTAGCTCAGGTAATGACACTTTCACATAAACTTAAGTGTTAACGTGGCTGCTTAGATACATTGATTTAAGAGCAGTTAGAATCTTTATGCTTTAATTTCTTAACTAAATAATTTAATGGTAACATAATTATTAGCACAATAGATACATGTTAATTTAAAAAATTGACCCCAAATATAAACATCTTAAACATTACTCGTTCTATAGACACTTCAGAAAAAATTTTATACCATAAAAGCCACTCTGGGTTTTTTTTTTGCAGTTTAATGCCTTTAAAGGAAAGTAGAAGCAGCTGGAAATGTTCAGTTTACATTAATAATAACTTGATATATACTGGTGATCTGTCCTTGGTGTACTTGGGGTGCCAAGTGGCAAAAACTGCAGTTTCTTATATGGTCACTGAAGGCCAAATCCATCGGTGTGTGCTCCTATAGTAAAATAACAGACATATCATTTTTATAGTCTGGTACAAAAAATGTTTTAGTTTTTTTTCTCTATACATCGTTTTACCCTTTGTGACAACACAGCCATTTAAATTATATTAATGCTTAAAAGTTTGATCACTAGCTGTCTCTGAGGCATCATCAAAGCTAAACTGAGTCACTGAACTGGACCTTTTGATTTTTTAGTGCATTTATCTGACAAATACTGTGATTATTGTGAAGTCAGCTACCCTAACAGACTGTCCAAGAAGTCTGTGCTCCAGTTGTGGGAATGAAATTCTAGGATTTCTGTGTAGATTCTCAGTCATCCAGGTCACGGTCAAGCTTTTAAGTTGGACTTTTTTTTTAGTTACATGAACCTTCGTGAACCTAAAATTGTAGTTGTTTATTTGTATGCAAATTATCAATAATTAGCAAGTAAACAGCGGTTAATTAACAGGGATTTGTCTGGTTGGGGAAGGTAGCGATGTAGTGTGGGGAGAGTGTGCAGGCTATGCTATTATTTACTTACCCACCCAAGTCATTGAATTCACATGTTCCAGCCACTTCCATGGCCACAGGTGTATAAACCATGCACCTAATAATAATAATAATAATAATAATAATAATAATAATAATAATAATGCCTTAGACTTATATAGCGCTTTTCATGGTACTCAAAGGCATGCAGACTGCTTTTACAAACATTTGTGAAAGAATGGGTCGGTGTTTATTGGTGTGGAAGAACTTGACTGGCCTGCACAGAGTCCTGACCTCAAACTGATAGAACACCTTTGGGATGAATTACAGCGGAGACTGGGAGCCAGGCATTTTCATCAAACAGGGATTGAGAATGGTGACCTCATAAATGTAGTTCTGTAAGAATGGTCAAAAATTCCCATAAACACTCCTAAACCTTGTGGAAAGTCTTTTCAGATGAGTTGAAGCTATTATAGCTGCAAAAGGTGGGCCGACATCATATTAAACCCTATGGATTAAGAATGGGATGTCACTCAAGTTCATATGTGTGTGAAGGTAGATGAGTGAATACTTTTGGCAGTATAGTGTATGCTTGTGCACCCCACACAGTCTTTGGATGCACTTGCGAACTAAGCTTGCGAGCGTAATTGTTGGGTTTTCGCTGTAATCATTGTAGGGTCTTTACATTAGACTATAAAGCCCCTTGAGCTGACTTTTGTTTAATGTGGTGCTATGTAAATAAAACTAAACTGATAGCAAAGTTTAACCCTGATTCTAATTTTTTAGGAGAGAACCACTTCCAAAACTTTCAGTGAAGAGGTGCTCTGGAACTGCTGGCTAGAGTTTAGCATTAAAGTCAAGGACCTACCTAAGGGAGCACGCCTTAACCTCCAGGTAAACTCAGAAATTTCATTCTGATGGTATAATCATTCTTCATATGTATTTATCTATGTTTGTTGGTGGAATAAATAATTGTTAATCATTATTAACTAATAACTGTTGTGTTTTTGTTACATAACTGTTCACTGTGCTCTGTGTTTCCCACCTAGGTGATCTGTGGGAAGCAACCCCAGACCCCAAATTCCAAAGCAGGTTCCTACCAAGAGAATACAGTAGGAAGCAGCAGTGTTGATGGTAAAGTCCTCTCCCATTCTGTTGCTTCGCATGTTGAACATCTACAGAGCAAGCCTTTATTCAGTCTGTTTATTCATCTTTCAGGAAAAACCAAGAGTCGTCTCCTGTACTACGTGAATCTGCTCCTGATTGACCACCGCTCTTTGCTCCGTCAGGGCGAGTTCATCCTTCACATGTGGAAAATGCCAGAAAAGAGCGAGGAGAGCAGCAGTAGCATCAACGCAGACAAGCTCACCTCAGCTACGAACCCGGACAAGGCCTCTTCCATGGCCATCGCCATTTTGCTGGACAAATACTGCTATCCCGTGGTGCTACCCAAGAGTCGGGACGTGGGCCGGGACTGGGGGGTTGGGGGTGAAGAAGCAGAGGGAGGGGAGCGAGGTCAGAGAGAGATGCCAAACCACTTAAAAAAACAGTTTGAGGCCATCGTAGGTACCGATCCCCTACATCCCCTCAGCCCCGAAGACAAGGAACTGCTGTGGCACTTTAGACATGAGTGTATGCGTGACCCCAGGTACTGATGTTTTTTCTTTCTTTTCTCAAATTAAATGTTAATTAAAGTGTTGTACCATTATTGTTGAATATGTCATTTTGCCACCAATCACTTCCCTTTAGAGCCTACCCAAAGCTGCTGGGCTCAGTCAGGTGGGGAAAACAGGAAGATGTTTTGGCAACACACCGGCTGCTGGAGCGCAGTAGTGCATGGGACACCAGGTATAACAGCATTTCACTCTGTCACTACTGTGTGTAGAATCAGTGTCACGCCACATTTCACCATAATATTCCTTTGCAGTGGTCTGGATGTTGGCCTGGCCATGCAGCTGCTTGACTGCCACTACTCAGATTCTCAGGTTCGCTCAATGGCTGTGAGGAAGCTGGAGACACTGGAAGATGATGATGTGCTCAGATATCTTCTCCAGCTTGTACAGGTGCAGCCTCTCTTCTTTTCTTTTTTTTAATGTAGATATAATATTTGGTTGATTTGAGTGGGGACCACTTAAGTCAAAAAAGATGTTTATTTTCATATTTTTTTTGCCATATGGCTTTTTTCTAGGACCTTCCCACCATTCTGTGTGCATGCATTAAGAGCTAAAGCTAATAGGGCAGGAGTAAGGTCTCACCACAGAAGACAGCAGACATCACCATGCCCATCCCTTTATGATCACAGTGTGCCCATTATCTGATTCTGCTCCCCTGAGGGTAACATACCATGTTACACAGAATAATCTCAAAGTGGTTTCTTGACCATGACAGTACTCAAATGACCTCCACAGTTACCAGATCTCAATCCAACTGAGCACCTTTGGGATGTGGTGGAATGGGAGATTCTCATTACAGATGTACCGCTGACAAATCAGCAGAAACTGTCAATATGGACCAAAATGTCCGAGGAGCATTTCCAGCCCCTTGTTGAATCTCTTCCATGAAGCATTGTACCAGGTGTACCTAATAAAGTGCAGTGAGTGTATAATTAAATAGTGCACCCTATGTGGGAGTTGCCAACAGGAGCTGCAGAAGGCTGTAATAATATCAGCTGAGCCATCAGCTGATGTGTGCTGGCATTAAAATCAGCTGTTATCTGTTGATAACATTTGCATACCTAACATGCACTTTCTCTACCTGCATCTACATTTAGGAAGCAAATGGTGCACTTTGTATTCTCCTACATTCAGTAGGAGTTATGTTTGCATACAAAACCAATAATCTAATGCTTAATATAAATCTCCCAATATGTAGCTGAACGTCAAAGTCGATTTTTTACAGCATAAAAACGTTCGGTTATTGATGCGTCAGTCATGTTAGACTGCTTAGTTAATAGTTTTACTATTTTAAAGGTGAACATTTGTTTTCTCTCTCAGATTTAGATCATTTCTGGTATCTATATGTCAAATGTGACAGCACTGTGAGAAACTGGTTAGTGCAACCTAGCACAGACATGCTACACTTTCATTCTACACTGGCAGTTTGTCTACACTGCCTGCTTTACATTACCACTGCCAAGTTTTGTTTTGGCCTCTTTTATGAGAGTGGTGTTTATGATGTTGTCCTGCTGAACATATACTCTGCTGCTCTTATAGTTATTATTGTTGACTTAAGATGCGAAACAGCCCATATTTGACTGGGCAGATAAATGTTGGCTTGACATGACGAAGCCTCTTTTGCATTTACTCTCCTGCACCACCTGATTCACAAGCTCAGGCTCATCAGAGACATGCTGTGAGTTTAGCTTTCAGTAGCTTTCCATAGTTGACTCTGTGGTTAGCTTTGCATGAATGATATCAGTCATCAGCTGAAGCTGAAGTATATGTAAGAATACACTTTCAAATACTAATCAGACTTCTTTCCAAGAGTGACAGCATGCTGTGGATTGTCAGAAAGGATTTCAGTTCCTTTTAACCAGTCACTGCTTCTTTTTCTAAACATTTAAAGTGCAGTTCTGTAGGAGCACAGTATGTTCTGTGTTTTCATTACACTTGCTTGGCTGCCACAGTTCATGCTGTATTCCCATTCACAGTTCACACTCTGTTAAATGTATTCACGGAGCCCGTTTGTTGCATTGTCTTTGTTGTTTGCTCTGGTAACTTCACGTGCTAGAAAACCTGCTATTTTTGTCTATTTTTTGCTTCCATGTGCTTTGGAGTGCATCCGTAGAGATGACTGCAGTAAGAAGAATGTTGCATTGTTCTTTTTGTACATTACACTAGAGTTTACACCAGTTTGTGATACAGTGCATGCATGAGACTGCACGAAAGCTGAAAATCCTGCAATTTTAAGATCCGATTGTGGGTTCGTTAGAAATAAAGTTCATTGCTTTGCGAATGTGTTTGTGTGTCCTGCAGGCAGTCAAGTTTGAGCCCTACCATGACAGCGCTCTAGTCAGGTTCCTACTGAAGAGAGCTCTGAGGGTAAGCAGATGCGTGTCTGTCTGTTTTTTTCTCAGCAACGCATGTGTTTCTAAAGTTAGCTAAGTTGTTGCCAGACATTTATTTTGTTGAAGCTAAAAAACAGAAAGTTTCACCAACAACTTACTGTAACCACAGTCTGAAAATGTAAAAATAATCAGCAATATTTTTTCATACTTTCTTTTTTCTTTCTGTTTTTCCTTTGCAGAGTAAGCGTATTGGTCATTTTCTCTTCTGGTTCCTGCGGAGTGAGATCGCCCAGTCCAAGCACTACCAGCAGAGGTATGCTGTCCTGCTGGAGGCCTACCTCAGAGGCTGTGGGGAAAATATGCTGCAGGACTTCAAGAAGCAGGTGACATGCTTTATTTACACATTTTACCACAAACGTACCATACTGTCAAAAAGTGTTGAGCCACCCTTCATATTCTAAAGGGGTATATGAGAAGTGGTTCTTCAGGCTTTCTGAAGGTCTTTCAAACTATCTACAGCAGATGAACAGCATCTGAAAGTCATGTTCATAAGAAATAGGAAAAAATCCAGCAAAGACCTGACACAGGACCTGAGAGATGCATCTGGCCCTTCACTTGATCTACTGTTAACTGAAGCCTCCTTAGAAATGGTCTCAGTGGAAGGCTGGCTGTCAAGAAGTTATTCTTAAGGAAGGGAAAACGGGAAGAAAAGACTGAGGTATGCCACATTACACAAGTAGACTGAAAATATGTGGCAGCAGGACTTATGAAGTGATGGATCCAAATTTGGGATCAGCTAGGGAATGTCCTTCAAGAAGCCTGGAGAACTATTCCTTGAAGACTACTTAAAGAAATGACAAGAAAGCTGCGAGAGAGAGTTCAGGCTGTGATGAATAAAGGTAGTCTTACTAAATATTGACTTTCAGATTCATTAGAATTAGCTTATATACTCTATTTCCATGCATGCTGGCACATTTCAGTAGTTTACTGCACCTGTTTCCCATTTTTATATATAAAATGAGGTGTGGTTCAAGACTTTTGCACAGTACTGTATATGTGATTGACTGTGTGATCAGAGGACTGAGAGGTGACAACATTTACAGACTCTCAGTACTTGACTGCATGAACTGATGCTCTCTCTTTAAACAGTTTACCAAAGGAATTTAACCCGTTTCCTTTACATCTCACCTCTTCTCTGTCATCTAGTCTTGACCTTGGGCACACACCTGAATGGTGTTTTTTTTTGGGTGTAATTGTGCTTCTGTGTCACCTTGTTTTACTTTGACAGCTTGTGGGGTGTGATATCTGTTAACAAAATGCAGTCAGTGAAAAGATCTTTGACAGAAAGAACTGATGCTTCCAGGTCGATGTGACGGAGGCTCTGCAGAAAGTCACCCGGAGAGATCAAGACCATGTCTGCAGACAAGTACGATGTTACGCCACAAGGTGAGAGGCAGAAAATGAAAAGAAGCACTGGTGTGAACCTGCATTTTTTGTTGTTGTTGTTGTTGTTGTTGTTGTTGTTGTTGTTTGGAAAGTAATTTAGTGGTATTTTTTGTAGTATTTAACTTTCATTACAAATTGGATTCTATTTCAGCCCAGTCCAAAGTGAGCTCAATCACAACATTGTCCATTTTCTGGCAGAAATATCAACTCATTTTATTATTTTTGATAGGCATTTGAATTTTGAATTTGATATCTCTAAACTCCTTCATGGGCAGCACAGGGGTGCAGTGGTTATCACTGTCACTTCACAGCAAGAGGGTTCCTGGTTCAGACCTGTTGGCCTGTCAGAGTGTAGTTTGTGCGTTCTCCTGACTGTGATACTCCCAGTATTCCGGTTTCACCCCCACACAAAGGCCTGCTTGTTAGGTTAATTGGTGGCTCTAAATTGCTCGTAGGTGTGAATGGTTGTCTGTCTGTGTTAGCCCTGCAACGTGTGCACCAGGTGTACCCACCTCTTGCCTAACGACAGCTGGAATAGGCTCCAATGCCCTTCCGATCCTGAATTGAATGAGTGGAATAGGATGGATGGATGGAATTTTAAAAACAAAGCCATGCATGGCCTCGCCCCTGCTGTTATAGCAGAATTGCTGACCCCCTATCCTTGCATCCACTCCATTCTCTTTGGTCTTGTCATTAAGCCTTCTCTCCTGTATGTTAGGGTGTGCATATATGTTTTTAATTGTAGATATTCAGATTTATGAAGCCATTTGCACCTGTGTTTATTTTTTTTTAAAAAGTGCTATACAAATATAATGATTCTAAAACATTTTGAAGAGTCATATCAAAGCAAACTGTGTGTTTTTCAGTGGTGTTTCAGCTGCGTCAGAAGCTGGAGAATCTGCAGTCCTCTGGTCTGCCGGAGAGTTTCAGAGTCCCTTATGATCCAGGACTAAGAGCTGGACCCCTGCTGGTGAGGAGCAAAAACACACATACAGTGTAATAAACACTACAATGAAAACAACTTCAGCAGCCTCATAGCTCACATGAGAGCTTATTTCTGGCTGGGAACATCTGAATCTTAGCTATAAATCACTAAATTCAAATATGAATGCAATTTCTGTTTCTAGATTGAGCAGTGCAAAGTGATGGCATCTAAGAAGAAGCCGCTGTGGCTGCAGTTCAAAAGGGCCGACACCACCACTCTGTCCAAAGACCCCATAGGCATCATCTTCAAAGACGGTGATGACCTCAGACAGGATATGCTCATCCTGCAGGTGAGTAGCGACTTAAGTCTTAGACAGAACTGAGCAAGTTATGGAAGAAAAATATTGTGCACTTTCTTCCTTTCAGATTCTGCTCATCATGGAGTCAATCTGGGAGACTGAATCGCTGGATCTCTGTCTTTTACCATATGGCTGCATCTCCACTGGAAATAAGATAGGTCAGCCATTCACACCAGAGATACAGAAAATAGATTTGATTCTGTGGCCCTTATTTTAACCTGACAAATTCAGAAAAATGGCCTCCGGTTTGTCATTGCTGTGGCGCTTACTCCCTTCGTCTGTCTTTATTGCATCACTGTAGGTATGATTGAAATTGTTAAGGACGCCACCACCATCGCCAACATCCAGCAGAGTGTTGTGGGAAGCACTGGGGCATTTAAAGATGAAATCCTATATCAGTGGCTCCGGGACAAGTGTGTCAGCGAGGACAAGGTACATGCTGTACCCTACCAGCTTATGCTTCTTTTATGCTTGAGCAGTGGTAGCACGAAGGCAGTCTGCGGGCAGTCATGGACTCCCTGTCTACCTGCAGAGACTGTTTGTTGTTAGATGGGGTCAGTGTCAAAAATATGTGGCACAACCGGTCTGTGGGCCACTCTTGCTTGTGCTGTTGCTGGTCCATCAGCCAGCTGCAGAGAAGAGCGAAGCTATAACATGCAGAGAGCTGAAGTGAAACCGAAACGAAAAGTGCCCACTGCAGCCGCAGTATGTGCTTTTCATGCTGTATTTTCTGATCTTTGATTAGTTTTTTCTGTGCTTCCGGATAAACTCTGCTGTCGCTCCCTTCCCCATCCTGGTCCACTTGTCAACCAGTCAGCATTCGACTAACCCACAGGTCATCCGTGTCCAGCGACATGCAGTTGCGGTGGGTGGACACCCGTCTGCGTTCACTCTCCAAACAGAAACTTGTGCGCAGATGGACACATTTGCAGGACCATAAATTACGCTTTAGTCTTGTGTGTGAAGGAGGACCCTGCCATTTTTGTGTTTCAGGACCAGTTCTGCAGCTCATCAGTATACTTGATTTCATATCACTGATCAATAGTTTTATTTACAGCAAACATTGCACACAATGCGTGCAATTATGTAATGTGAGTGTTGATAGTGCAACTTTGTACTCTTTATTATATTGGCGGAAATGGCACTTTGAGAGAGGAAGGAAGCGACCGTCAGGGTTTTTCCTGTCAACACAGCACCCACACACTACTTTTAGCTCAGACACCTGTTCTCCCACAGTCTGTGCTTTTTCCTCTTAGTGCTTTTGAAAATGTTCTTTTTTTTCATAACTGGAACTTTGTTACAATAATGGCTATTAAACGTGGCCAAAGTTTAAATAATGGGGTCAGTATAACAAGTAATCCCCATGAAATCAAATCTAATTTAATCTAATCTAGCTCAGTTAGCATCAACTCTTGGGCTCACTTTGGGCATTTTTGTTTATCAGCAGTGACTCACACACATACCCTCGCTTTATTCTACCACTGTGTAATTATGGCTGTTCTCTTTCTTAAACACTACTGTTCTGTGTCTCTGAGTGAGTGCACACGTGGTCATGGTTTCTTTAATAGTGCAGTGCCTGTTTGGTGAGTGTGTGACCGAGATTATTATTTGTACAATTTGCAGATGTCTCCTAAATCCATCACATACAGGAAATCGTAAAGCTACACTTTTGAAAAGAGAACAGTTACAAGGATACAATCACTGTGTGTGTGTGTGTGTGTGTGTGTGCCTCTGACTGAGCACAATGGCAGATTCTGTGTTGTTTTCTCGACATCTGAGTGACTCAATTCATTTGTTAAAGGAAACTAAAGACAAAAATAAATAAATCTGACTGAGAATGTAGAAAATATTGTGTTCTTGTCCATCTCTCTGCAACATTTTTAGACCATCAAAGTGATGAAACTGTCAAAATTAGAAGTTTTTGTAGGCTCTCATTTTTCCTGCACCCCATTCAAACCCCTCGAGGGTTAAGACTTGGTGAAAAGGGTTACTGAAGGAAATTCTTCTGAAACTTATTAATTGAAGTTATGGGTTGAGACTAAAAAGTAGTTTGTTTGTGTTGTTTTCTCTGTGCTGTAGTTCCAGCAGGCTGTAGAGAGGTTTCTGTATTCCTGTGGTGGATACTGTGTGGCTACTTACGTCCTGGGTATTGGGGATCGCCATAATGACAACATCATGATCACTGAATCTGGTAATCTTACATGTGTTTTCACTTCACTGTCAGATAAACTGAAGCATATTAAGTCATGCAGTTTGTGGTGTTTTGTAAAAATGTGCTATTTCTTAAATTTATTTCAAGTAGGTATTAATAATTATCGCCATAGTAACAGATCTGCTTCATGTTTCTGCAGGGAATCTGTTCCACATCGACTTTGGTCACATCCTGGGGAATTACAAGAGTTTCATGGGAATCAGTAAGGAGTGGGTTCCCTTTGTGCTCACACCAGACTTCCTGTATGTCATGGGAACATCAGGAAAGAAAAGTAGCCCCCACTTCCAGAATTTCCAGGTGCTCCCCCCCCACTATGTCAGTTCACTCAGTACAGTATACACTGGGGCAGACATGCAGGAACACACTTGCCCCTTAAATGAACTCAGATCATCAAAATGAGATTCACGCAGAAACCAGTCAGTCAGATTTGTCCGTCTGTTCATCCATTCTCTGTGTTTCAGGATGTGTGCGTGAAGGCTTACCTCGCCCTTCGGCATCACACCAACCTGCTGATCATTCTTTTCTCCATGATGCTGATGACAGGTACTATCTCCTCCTTATAGCACAACAGCCAGTTATTAATAAATTTCCCCAGTTAATATCAGCTGTACCTCATTTGAGTGTGATTGGCTCACCTGTGACAAGTAGTTTTAAACCGAGTTTCCGTTTTTTAGATATTGATTCCAAAGTGAAGTAAAACTAACACAATAAGATGTTTTTGGTCCATTAACAGGGATGCCCCAGCTGACTAGTAAGGAGGACATTGAGTACATCCGTGAGGCACTCACTGTTGGCCGTAGTGAGGATGAGGCGCAGCGCCACCTACTGGATCAGATAGAGATCTGCAGGGAGAAAGGCTGGATGGTTCAGATTAATTGGTTTGTTCATCTGGTCCTGGGAATCAAGCAGGGTGTGGAGAAACGATCCACTTAGGACTTGTCAAGAGATATTCCAACAAAAAAAAGACTAAAGATTCATAAATCTGAAGACTAAAAGAATCTGGAAGGATTTAAAATGTTTGCACAAAATGAATTTTGAAAGTGGCTACAGACAAACATTTTGTCTTTCAGGCCCCAGGCGTGCAGGCCTAGAGACTGGTCGGTGACCATCAGACAGCCACTGGTGACGAGGGGAAAATGTGTGCTCAACAGCTGTTTGTATAAAGAGGTATAATGAAAACCTCAGGTTGCAATGGTCGCTAGTAGTTTGGGTGGAAGATACAAACTTGTCTGCAAACACTTGCAAACTCACCAAGCCGTAGTGAAACTGTTAAAAGTGCAACACAAACCAGAAACAGAGAATGTTCGCCCTCAAAGTTACGCCTTTTGAAATGTGTTGGTTGTGGTAGTGAGGCGCAGCTTTTACTTTGAAGGCGAACATTCTCCGTTTTGTGTTTGCTTTACACTTTTCAAGTCGAGACTGTTTGCAAACAAGTTGGTGTCTTCCATGCAGGCTATGGACAGCTGTGGCAATCTACTAGTAACCAAAGTAATCACAAGGAGGTTTTTGGTGCAGCACCCTCTTTGCAACCGATTTCACTTGGAGACTACCTGCAACCTCCAGGAACTGCTTGCCATTTTTCGCTTGCAACCAGAAGTTGCCAGGGAGTTGCTGACCAGTCTCTAGGCCAGTGTGACTAAGACCTTCGACCATATGAAATAGATATTTTGCTAAAGAATAGTCCGAATAATCAGATTAATGGCTAAAAGATGGGATGTGACGGACTACAAAAGGTCACTAAACCGAGACTTAAACTTTAAAACCACAACTGCAGAAATGTCTTCTTTATTCAGTGGGACTGAATAAAGATGGTGAAAATGTTGCCTGCTGATGCATTTCCGCTAGCTTTCTACTAAAGGTTGTATGCTATGGTTCAGAGACTCAGAGGAGGAAATAAACCAAATGCAGGGCTGACTGTCTTCATTGCACTAGATGGACCAAGTCAAAAATCAAACATGTTTGTAGATGCAAAGTAGGAGTGACCTCAAATTTCCAAAGTCTTAAGTAAGCATTCAATCTTTCTGCTTTAGTGTCACCACTTAAAACAGGTGCTGATACAGTAAAGAACTGGAGTTTGCCAATGTTTACATACTTTAAAAAAACAAACAAATTCAAACTGCTTCCTGTAGAGTTTGAGCCATTTCCTCATGAGGAAACACGTTCCTCTCAAATTCCCTTTACTTAATTTTCAAAATGTGGTCAGGGTATTTTAGCTGAAATAGTGTTTCCGTGTCCTTTATTGCCAATGCTAATTTCTGGTAAATGTTAAGTATAATATTCACAATATTATATTTTTTTGACTTCTTGATGAGAGGCTTATTATTTATACAGATGTTTTTTATTTGCACTGCCCGTTAGGAAAAGTTGTTCACTGTCTTTAAAACTGGAATTTTATACTGAAAATGGCAAATGTGCCGTCTGCCTGCTGTAAAAGACATCATGAAACTTACATCGGCCTGTTGGGAATATTTGGGATGTGCTGGTCAGCGCTGTATTAACTTCACACAGAAATAATGTTCTTTTCTGGCTACATAATGATTTGAATACATCAGTCTCTTTTTATAGCTGTATGCTGTGTCTTAAAGTTTGAAATGACAGATCGAAGTGAGACAATGTATATATGAGACAAGATGAAGCACAAGTTGCATCTTACTGTATAAATATGTCCTGGAATGTATAAAAAATGCAAACAGTTTGATCCTTTCCCTGTTTATTCAAAATAAACAGGGAGAGTTTTTTGTTTGTTTGTTTGTTTGTTTTTTTTGCTTTTTTTCCCCAACATTCAGTACCATGTTAGAATAAGCAGTTTTGACAAACCAGTGTTTTTAAAATTTTGCATTCAAACACTGCTGGAAAGATGGAAAACTTCATTTGCTTGTAGACGTTGATTATGGACAATAAAGTGACTGAAATGTGTTCATGCTGTTCAGTGTAACTCATGTCAATAATTCACACCACCAACCTGTGTCTTCAACATTTACATACACTCTTGGGACACTTTATTAGGTATACTAGTTCAGCTGCTTGTTAATGCAAATAACTAATCAGCCAATCACATGGCAGCAACTAAGCATCAGAAAGGTGAGTTAAGGGTCTTTGAACATTGCATGGTTGTTGGTACTACATAGGCTGGTCTCAGTATTTCAGAAACTGCTGACCTACTGAGATTTTCCTGGCCTGAGAAAGGGAATATTCAGTAAGCGGCAGTTCTCTGGGTGAAAATGCCTTATTACCAGAGATCAGAGGAGAATGTAAGACTGCTTTGAGCTGATAGGAAGGCAACATTAACTCAAATAACCACTCACTATGACCAAAGTATGGAGAGGAGCATCCTTGAATACACAGCATGTCGACCTTGAAGCAGATGGGCTACAGCAGCCGAAGACCAGACGGAGTGCCACTCCTGTCAGCTACGAGCAAGAAACTGAGGCTACAGTTTGTACAGATTGGACAAAAGAAGATTGGAAAAATCTTACCTGGTCTGATGAGTCTTGATTTCTGCTGTAACATTCAAATGGTAGGGTCAGAATTTGGCAATAGACAACAAAGCATGGATCCATCCAGTGGTGTAATGGTGGTAGAGGATATGTTCTTACCAAACTTTGGGCTCCTTAGTACCAACTGAGCCTTGTCTAAAACTGGCATATTGCTATAACCGTTCCTTAATGACCACTGTGTACCCATCATCTGATGGCTGCATCCAGCAGGATAAGGCACCATGTCACAAAGCTCAGATCACCTCAAACTGGTTTCATGAACATGACAATGTCATTGTTGGCCTCAAATGGCCTCCATCATGCCATTATAGACAAAATCTCTGAGGAATGTTTTCAGCACCTTTTTGAATCTATACCATTAAAGCTGTTCTGAAGGCAAAAGAGGCCCAACCTACTATTAGTAAGATATACCTAATAAAGTGTCTGGTGAGTGTGCTTCTCCAGTGTCAGTAGAGGAAATTGACTCTGACCACAAGATGGAGTAAGACCACAAGCTTGTCTATACAATTGCAGGCCACGAGGCTTGACATCACAGAAACCAGTCTCATCCTGTGTTCTGCTCCCTTTTTCTTATTTTTCTCTGTACTCTGCACCCCTTTTCCTCCCTGATAGTTTCCCTGCATATCCTGCTCCTCCTCACCTTATCTTCTTTGTCTTTCCCAACACAATTTCAGCAGAGAGTGGGAGTAAGTGCACTGCATGAAGAATACATCTCTTTCAGTCTGTTTAATGGCTGTGTGCTGTATGCCTTGTGATGTACTGTGTTTGAGGTTCTAAATGGATTAGACAGATGAGCCTCCTCCTTTTGACTTTTTTTCTATGTACTGTAATTTATAAGGTTTTTAATGTGCCTACGAACTGTATTGAAGTAAGACAATAATGGTGCTCATTGAATAGAGGGTTTTTTTCTTATGCATTCTTGCAGACAGAGATGATTTGTTAATGCTTTTATGTGCAATGTCTCCTGTATCCTCCACTCCTCTGAAAAACAAAGAAATCCAGCTTTATTTTCAAACTAGTAGTCTCCTGCTGAAATTAAAATGAGGGCTTTAATTTGTTTCCACTTGCCTGTGGGTTAAATAAGCTGCATTGGACATCAAAAATAGCATGCATAGTACTGTGCAAAAGTCTTGAGCCAGCACTAATTTCTTTATATTTTGCTTCCAAGGAGCCAGACTTTCTTCTTATTTTTTCAAACTGGTCTTGAGTTCTCCAGGCTTTCTAAAGGTCTTTCTACAACAACTCAGCAAAGAACCAATCTGAAATAGTATCTTAAGGATCTTTATTACTAGCAGACTATTAAATAAAGTATTTTTGCAGGTATGAGCTAATAACCAAAACATGGCATATCTCAACATGGTGTGCAGTGTGTCTTGAAAAAAATCTGAGGAAGCTGCACAAGTGTAAGACAAAAGAAGAAGTGGCAGGCCTAAAAAACTCTCTAAAGCAGATGAACAGTATCTGTAAATCATGTCCTTAAAGAAATAGGGTGAAAAATCCAGTCAAGACCTGACACAGGACCTTTACTTGTTCCATCTACTGTTCACTGAAGCCTCATCACAAATGGTAACAGTGGAAGGGTACAGTAGCAGAAAAGTACAATCAGATTTCGATCCACCATCTGGAAAGCTTTGGGAAAGGCTTCACTTTTCTGCATGACAATGATCTCAAACACACTGCCAGTGCAGAAAATGCATACTGGGATAGAAAAACACACAGGGGTACACATCAGTCATTTGCCCAGACCTCAACATTATTGAAGCAGTGTGGGATCATCTTGACAAAGAATGGAAGAAAAGTCAGCCAACATTCAAAGAAGAACTTTGAATGTTCTCCAAGAAGCTGGAGAACTATTCCTGAAGACTACTTTGTTGCCTCTCTGGCCACTTTGTGTTTCCATTCATTTTTGCATATTTCAAGAAACCTCCAGAGTGTGCCTTTAAACTGTACAATCCTACTTACGACAGTTCACAGTATGGTACAGTTAAGTAACTAACATCCAGTTGGTTCTGATTTTGTATCATAATTGCAAGAGAACCTCATTTGTTACAAAATTGGATGGCTGTTGTTTAACAAATGATTCAAAAAGTCAAACTTTGACTGTGTATGCAGCTCACCTGTCTGTTTGTGGCAATAAGAATTTTAAATAAATAATGACGTTACTGCTGTTGAGCTACATGCAACTCTTCTGGGAACGCTCCTATGGATCCTGATGTTGTAAGTAGCCCTATGAAGTGGTGGGTATTTAATAAACTCACAGGAAAGACTACAATCAGCTGGGAGCAACAAAAACAAATTCAGCTTTCCTATGCTTTGTGAAACACTGATTATTTTTAGTAAGTCTCATTAAAAACCTGTTACACATCTATGGTGTGACCACCTAGTTGGGTTGTGTTGAAATCTGGTGCTAATTGTTGGAGCATGGATGGCAGGAGCCACAAGAACTGCTTAACTGAATAATGTTTCAGTAGAAATGGTAACAAAATTGATGGCTGCATTTTGGTCTATGATAAAGAAGTGTAGGAAATTATGGTTTTACAGTATAGTATGTAGAACCCCCCCCCCGAAGAGAATCGTTTCCTTAGAGTTAGTGAGAAATTTACTGCAGGACAAGATCTGAGTATGTCACCAAAAACCATTGGTAGACTGTTACATATAGAAGAATATTATAGATGCATAAACCCCTCATTACAACAGTGAATGCACTTTTGGGAGTATAGTGATGCAAAAACTATAGGTACAGTGCTACAGAGAGGTGGAAGCAGTGGCATGGTTGGATGAGTCATCCTTTGTCATTTTTTCAACAAGTGGGGAAATGCATGTTTGGCATCCACCAGGAGAACAGTACAGACCTGAGTGCTTGATCTCTGCAGGGAAACAATCCAGTTGCTCTGCTGCTTAAGCTTGAATCCACTTTCCCCTCCAAGGGAAGACTCATTGCAAATCAGTATGCTTTTAATCGTGTTTTCTAACAAACTGAGAATAAGTAAAATATAATGTTGAGCAAAATGGCCTTCTTAAATGTGATTGCTGCATTGCCATTGTAATTTAAGACCTACAATAGAGAAGTAAAAAACAAACATAGAATCTAGGTTTTTTCCTGATATAAATACTGCTAGTTGCAGCTCAACTAGTGTCGAAAAGAAGTATTTTAACAAAACATATTTCTGCTTCTGAAAGAGTGACTGAAGCATTTTCAGTAACTTCTTTTTTTCCAGGGTAAATGTGCACTGTAGCTTTTACAGAATAACTCCCTCGGCTGTGACAGGGCTGTGAGGTTGGTGTGGGAGGGAACTGGAAGAAACTGGAGTGAACTGGAGCATCTAGAATCGATTCCCTCTCTCTCTCTATTATCTCTTGTTCTTCTCCGGGAAGACATGAACCAGATCAGACGACGGGGGAAATCACTCTATTGTGTGTGTGTGTGTGCGTGTGCGCATGTATGTGCGTGCGCACGTGTATGCCATCATGTACTGTTTGCATGAATGTGAGTGCTCCCGTCTTTGTGAAGAACAGTGGGAGTTTAAGAGCTTCAGAGTGAGGGTATTGGTTATATTAGGGTTAGGACCTGGTTTGAGGTTAATTAGAATACGTGCTTCAACCTGTGTGTGTAGTGCAGTGTAGAACTAAAGGTTAAAGACCACAAAAGGCAGCAAGGGTGCTAAAATAATTGTGTGATTTGTGCATGCACATGTGCACTTCTATGTAAATGTAAATGCTGTTATATCGTATATGCATGTATATGCCTATGATGTGTGGGTGTGATTCACTCTGTTTATAGTGGGTGTTTTTAAGTGGCTTGAAGGGCATAAATATAGATTTGATGCTTTCTCTGAATTCACAGTGTGAGTGTGAAGTGTACATGGTAGCTGTCGAAGATGTCTCCATTCATGCGTTTATTTTTCATCTTTTCTGCCACTGTAGCATGCATTTTTGAAGCGTTAGAAGTGGAATAAAATTTCATAAAAGGTACACAAGATAGTTGCAAAGCCATTTGTAATATTACTATATTTTACTGTGGCATTTCTTGGGGAAACACACACACATTAATAAAAAATGGAAAATAAATGAGCAAATGTTTAAATCAGGCTGAAACATTTTCAACTCTTGTGTATACAGTACCAGTCAAAAAGTTTGGACACACTTACTCAAGTGTGTCCTAGCTTTTGACTGGTACTGTATGTCTGTGTCTCACTATAAGCCATTGAGCCCTACGAAAACTTTAAAGGTGACCTACTATGCCTTTGCCTATTTTCTGTCAGTTTGCCTCTTCCTGGTTTCTTAGTTTTTCATACATTTGTCACACTTAAATGTTTCAGATCATCAAACAAATTTTAATATTAGTAAAAGATAACCAGAGTAAATACAGATTGCAGTTTTTAAATGCTGATTTCATTTACTAAGGGGAAGAAGCTACCCAAACTGTCATGGTTGTGTGCTGGGGGCCCTGATTCAGGTTTTATGGTTTCTTATTGTTTAGATCCTCAGTTCCACTTCCTGTTTTATTTTGTTAGTATCTTGTTTCTTGTGTGTTGTATTTAGTTTTGCTTACCCCTGCCTCGTCTGCGTGTTTGTGTTCAGCTGTTTCCCCACCTGCAGGCTGTCAAAGGCTTTCCGGAAGTCAATGAAACTGATGTAGTGGGCTGTTCTGTTCCAGGCATTGTTCTATGATGTTTCTGAGCACAAATATCTGGTCTACACATCCTCTTCCTTTGCTGAATCCAGCTTGTTCTTGTCTCAGTTTGGTAAATGGACTAGTTCTTATATAGCACTTTTCTACTCTAGTTGAGCACTCAAAGAGCTTTATACAACACATTTGCCTTTCACACGAGCACTTTTTTCTACAGCTAAGTGCTTACTATCTAACATTCACACACATTCATACTCCAAATGGTTGCATTGGAAAGCAACTTGGGGTTCAGTATCTTCCCCAAGGATATATTGGCATGAAGACTGGAGAAGCCAGGAATTTAATCACCAACCTAGTAGATGACCTGCTCTACCTCCTGAGCCACAGGCACCCTTGAGCTATTGGTGTCAATAGAATTCAAGAATTCGACAGAAGACTTTTGATGATAATGATAAAAGAATGATGTCACACCAGTCGTCACAGACCTGGAGGTTGCCTTTTTCAGAAGTCCTTTTGACCAGTCCTCAGGTATTGTATCTTTGGCCCATATTAATGGAAAAAGATCTATAAAAATCTTTGTTAAGGTGTCTAGATCAGCCTTGAGCATCTCAGCATAGATGTTATCAATGCCGCAGGCTTTTCCATTATTTAAGGCTTTAATGGCATGCCATACCTCTTCTTTTTTGGGCTGACTGATGTCAATGTCAAGGATGCCGTCTACTGGTGGTGGATCTGCAGGGTCACGTGGTTCTGGTCTATTGAGGACTTCTTGGAAATGGTGGACCCATCTTTCTTGTTCATGCTCTGTTGTTAATATACTACCATCTTTATCTTTTATTGGGGATGTCTGCCTGGTGGTCTTGCCGACTAATTGTTTGGTGCTGTTAAAGACAGAGCTCATTTCCCCTTTGGCAGCAGCATGTTCAGCTTCCTTAGCTAGATCTTCCACATAGGTCCTCTTATCACTTTGGGTGATACTTCGGATTCTTTTTTACCACGTGGTCTTTATTCTTATGGGCTTGTTGTAACTGTTGCTGGAGTCTGGGTGATTTAGTGCTGAGCGTCTTGACTTTCAGGTGTTTCCTTTCTCTAATCTTTTGCCATGTTGCCATTCTTTATTTTTCCTCTTCCTAAAGCCTAAGATGTTGATAGCAGTCTCTACATATATGCTCTTAATTTTATCCCATTTGGTGTTTAAGCTGGGGTTATCTGTAGTATCAGCTAGTGATCTGAAACGATTTCTCAGTGCAACTACAAATGTCTGAGGTTACACAATAAAACAAACCGCAAGACGTCTGAACAGAATAGACCAAAGTGGAGCTAGTTGGCCATAATGTACAGGACCACGTTTGGTATAAACCAAACACAGCATATCAGCACAAACACTACAAAACAACTGTTAAGCATGGTGGTGGAGATGTGTTGATTTGGGCTTGATTTGCAGCCACACAACCTGCACACCTTGCAGTCATTGAGTCGACTCTGTATACCAAAGTATTCTTGAGTCAAATGTGAGGCCATCTGTTCAATAGCTAAAGCTTGGGCAAAAAGACAATGAGCCTAAGCACAGCAGCCAATCCACAACAGAATGGCTGAAGACAAGAAACAAGGTGTTGCAATGACCCAGTCAAATTCCAGACCTCAACCTGACTGAAATACTGTATTATGGCAGAATGAACTGAATAATGAACTGAAGCAATGTTGTAATGAATAGTGGGCCAAAATTACAGACACACACACAACAAACACACACACATATTAAGGCTCATCTGCCTTCACATTTTGACATCACCTTTGAGACTTACATGTACATGCTGTGAATTTGAGTGGCTCCTGCATACCAAATAATCAACCACATGACCGCAGCCTGTAGTCTGAAGTTGACCTTTTACTGGTTTCCTCAATTACAACACCTCGCTGTTAAAATTACAGCCTTTAATATTTAACGCCCTGAACATATCTGTACCCTCTGTAACTGGAGAATGAACTTAGAGTTGTGTTTGAGTACACACACATGTGCGTGTCAGTGTGCTACATCAGATACTTTTACTGACAGAGTACGAGGGCGCATGCATGCGTGTGTGCAACCTGATGCTGCTTCTTGCACTCTATCTGTATTTAGCATCAGTTACCATCAGGTAGAACAATTAGTCACTGAGGAGGCAGGCCAAACAGTTAGATAGGGAGGAAGTTGAATATGCAACACACAAACCTGCAGTAAATTTGATCATTTATTTAATTAATTGCATTCCTCGAGAATAATTAGAGAAGCAGTAAGGTAGAGATGTATGCTTTTACTGACATCCCATATCCCATTTTAACTGAGGGATAATAATAATTGGGCTTTCATAGTGTTATATTAAACAATAACCAAGAAAACACAAAAAGTAGCATAGTTTTTAAAATCAAGGAACCAATATTTTCACTATTGATTTAAAAACAGTCTAACTGCTTAATAAGTTTTCCTCCACATCCAGCTTCTTAACCACCATCATGTTGATTTTTTAGGAACCCATAAATTACCACATTTTGATAAGAGGGTGGAGTGTTATTCACTAATATTATCAAGCTAGGTTAGCATTTGCCATCAATAAACTGTATGAGTGCACAGACAGTACCTGCTAATTAGTGCTAGGTAAAAATTTAAGACAACAAAATTTCACTCACCAAAGCTGGTGCACAAAATTCTTGGGCAAGCTGTTAGTACAGTTAACCATATTTTAAGTTCTATTATTTAGTAGATAATTCTATTAAAACCCCTCAAAAGACACCAACACTACAAACACTGTGGAGGCATTTGGTTCAGTAACTTGAGTTATTGGAAGTGGCACCTAGCATACAACTAAGATCAATAATGGCTTCTGTTGGGACACCTGTAAATTAAAGCATTCATTTTAAGCCAGAATAGTGCCCATAAAGAAGACATGGAAAAGAAATAATTTACTCCCCTACAGTGACGGGAATAATTAGCTACAGAGACCAAAAAACAATTTTTCTACCAGGCTGTAAATGTGTTGTTTTCATGGCTAAAGCTGGACATTTTAACATGTGAGTCTATTCGGAGCCAGCCACAAGTGACCATTAAATGAATCTGCACTTTTTGGCCTTTGTATTACCTTCGTTTTTCAGCCTTGGAGGCAGCTGCTTGCTGTGAACATTAATTTTTAAGTGGAATTGTTAACTACACCTAAGGCGCATTTGAGAAAACAAACATCCAGCTGGAGTGCTTGACATTCTGACATATTAACCACTAAAGCCAAGTGACTGCTAAAGATTCGTGAGTGCCTGGGATTTAAAACTTAATTCAAATTCAATTTGAAAAACTTTTGAACAGCAGGTTGGTTTTCCTGCTGTGTGCATAGCCTGAGCTGTGCCTCAAATGGCCACATAAAGATATCTGCTTTCATAAACATCATACAGAGCCAAGATTATAGAAAACAGATTGTAATCAAACCAGGAACCAAGTTTTTAGCTCATGGGTGTTACATTAACTTCTTTATTTTGAATCTTTGGCCATGTTTAATATAAGCATCCACCACTGTAACAAATATATACACAGTGCTGTCCAAAGTCTGAAGCTACCCCTCATTTCTTTGTGTTTTGCTTCCAAACAGCCAGACTTTCTTTTAATTTTTTAAAAGTGGTTCAGAGCAACATTTCTCCAGCTTTCTGATGGCCTTTCCAAGTTTTTCTTTGGCTACTTTTTCACTCATTTTCAGTATCGATCCCTTAAAATGAATGAAAAAGCCACTTAAGACTGGCCTATGAATCAACTTAGTCAACTTAGCAAGGAATGACTACCAACCCAATACCTGAGGTATGCCAAATTATACAAGAACTGGAATGAAAATCAGTGGCAATAGGTCTTACAGAGTTATGAATAAAATTTTCAAATATTTGGTTCAAATCATCATCAATATGTAGAGAGGAGTTCAAGAGGTACAACAGTGAGTGTCCACAACCATCTGTAAAATACGGTGGATGCTCTGTCATGTTTTGGGGCTGAATTGGAGACAGTGGTGTTGGCGATCTTATCAAAATTGGTGGAATTATGAGATTTTGATTCACCATTCAGTGCCATCTGGAAGGCATCTAATTGGCAACAGCTTCAATTTGTGATTATAATAATCCCAAACACACTGCCAGTGCAGTAAAACCATACCTAAATAGAAAAACAATGGAATGCTATCAGTCACAAATTGGCCTCCCCAGACCTCCACATTATTTAAGCAGTGTGGGATCATCTTGACAGAGAACAGAACAAAAGGCAGAAACATCCAAAGAAGAGCTTTGAATGTCCTTCAGGAAACCTGGAGAACTGTTCCCAACTGTTCCATTTCTTGATTGATGAGAGGCACAATGTCACAAATGAGTCTTTTATACTTCAACCTACTGGACACATAGAGGTGTGGAACTGTTTTTTCATAACCTTGTTTGAACATAAATTCCTTGCTCTATCATTAGTTAGTAATATCTGGACTTTGTTATTGTCCTGTTGAAGGTGCCTCTAAAGTCCATATGTCCTGTGCCTAATGTGAACAGTCACTACTGCTCTCTCTCCTCATTGTATAATTTAAATTTGCCCCAAGATGCCTCTCTCTGGTCCTAGGCCCTTTAAGACTCCACAGGTTTGCAGTTAAATCTAAACAGAAGGCACAGTAATTACTGCACATTAGATGCCCCAATAATCTCTCAAGTATGTGGGGCTGTAATTTCTTAGCCAAACGCCCAATCAGCCAGCTGGTCTGTTACTCATGAGCCTGGTGTACAGTGCATTAAGCAAGTGTACACAATAAGCTGAGTTACGGAGTTTCTGCCACCCTGCCAGCCAGTTGGAGAGGAGTACTATCCCGTCAGAGCTAAGCTTCAACTGAGCTTAGGATTGTACTACTGAGTCAGACTGTTGCTGTTCTTCCTCTTATCTGCTGCTCACAGCAAAACAACATGGTTTACTGACTGACCGGGAACTTAAGGGAAACAAGGCCCTTCTCTCTGCTGAGTCATAGAGTTGGTGAAATGGCCTTCCGGAGATCGCCCTCCTCTACCTGTGCAGGTGAGTGCTGCAGACACCTATAGGAAGGCCTTTTCTCTTTCCTTTGTGTGGCCTGTCTGGCCTGTCCCTCCTGTATCCTCACCCAACAAAAGACAGGACCACTGTAGAGTAACCCACCTATTGTCCCGTCACCGTTCCCCCAGTGTGTGCCTTTGTGTGAGTGAGTGTGTGAGTGTGTCAGCAGGCCATGTGGGGCAGCCATCAACAGGCATCTCTTTACGGTAGGCAGGGTATATGGTTGCATGTGAGTTTAATACAGTTATGAGCCCTCTTGATCACCTTGTTGTTCTCAGCTTGTCTCAAAGGAAATCTTTTGTCATATTTGAACAAAATTAATCAGTTCTGAGAGATGACTGTATCTGAGACATGTGCTCCCTTGAGATAAGCCTCAGGCAGAGCAGTAATCCCAATTTATTTACATTGCTGACTGCTGCTGTGCTTCACTGTTGGGCGAGGAACCTCTTAGGTCTAAGGTGAAAGTACATTTTTGAGTTTAAAGAGCAGGTAAGGCTACAACCCAGAAAGACATAAGTGGAGAGAAGCACCCTTGCTTTTTAAAGAACGTTCAGAGATGAAAAGCTAACTTCAGAAGAAGTGTCATTTTCTCCAGTGATGAGTTCTGAAAGATGCAGGCAGACAGTATCTTGGCCAGGGGAATGAGTGGATGGTTCTGGCATGGTAAGATTTACTACTGGGGCTCTTGCAGGCTTCCTGTTCACAAAGCCACATAGAGAATCCTGACTATTAATCTAAAATTCTCTTTTAGCTGTTGCACGCACTAACTTTCCATTTAAGGCAGGTTTTAAGCACATGCCATCAGTGCTATTTCATGGAAAATTAAGGCCCTCTTAACACTATCCCTGCCAATGATGAAATATTCCAGCAATCTATGTGTTTTCACATCATGTGAGAGTGTTAAAAATCCAACTTTCTGCTCCTTCTTTTGAGATATATGGCACTTCCATTTATCTTTGCACATTCGAATTTCTTATTTTTCAAGCAAGAAAATACAGAAATGTGGCTTGGGTCAAGACTTTTGCACAGTACTGTAAACAAATAGAAAAAAAACAATTAGTGTCTCATTGTTATTCTCCCAAAACCTTTTTAAAGACACAGTGAGTAATTCAGCAAACCTATGCCTTCTCATAAATGTAGAATTAATCCATTAAAAGTATAAAGGAGCGGGCGCCAGTTTGTGGAAGCCACCATGTTGCCCTGCCGTCTTGAATACAGAGAGGTGGACATTGCTGTTCTGCCTAATTGTGTTTTATGTATGTAGCTAGAGACCGTCCACATACATACTACACCTTATAACTTACTTTTAATTTAAAGATCACAAATAGCTCTTTCAAACTATTTATGACCAGTTACCATTTGTACATGTATATATTTCATCATCTGTTTCTCATTATTTATTCCCAATATTGTCGCAATTACATTCAGCAGATTAGACATGTGACCCACCCATCTCAGGACAGCTGACAATAAACCGGCTAAACAAAAATAGCTAGTTTTAAGCTAACATTATACCAGCTAATATCCTAGCTAGCATCCTAAAAATCCCATTTTTCCTCTGATAAAGAGTTTGATTGTATTCTCACATCATATGAGAGTTTATTCACTAAGTGTCCTAGGCCAGCAGTGTTAGATCCACATCATGGAAAGTTTCACTAATGCAAGCCAGCAATGGCAAAAACAGCAGCTTTTACCAACAGAACTCACCTCAGTATTGCTGTCATCGGACAGGAGTGAGTTTCTCTGACTCATTGATTCATATTGGACTCCTTTCACCAAGTTTACAGCCTCCTCCAGAATAAATAAACTTGGATACTCAGCATTTGTTTGTCCTACAATGGCCAATGTAGCTAGGATTATGCACTTGAATTGGGAGGGGTAAGAAAACAGATCTCAACAGACTGCAATCTGCAATCTACTCACATCTAGTGGTGAGATTTCACACACAGTACCTTTAAATATTGCTTTTCCCTCCAATAATATTGATTTCAAACACATACAAAGATATGTATATGTGTATAAAAAATACAGACACACGAGTAAAACAACAAAAACTCATGCAGAGATCTCTAACTTCTAACAGGAAAAAATATATAAAATATAAGAAATATTTAAATACAATAATTAAAATCATAACATGATAAGGGAAAAGGCACTTTACACCAATACCAAACCTTGTATTAAATGCAAAGTATGGTGGAGGGAGCATCATAGCTTGAGCCTGCTTTGCTACCTCAGGGCCTGGAGGCCTGTAATCACTAAGGGAACAGTGAATTCAAAATGATATCAATAAATTTCACAGGATAGTGTCCTGAAGCCTTGAATGGTTGACGATGCAGCAATACAAGAACCCAAAACACACAATTACATCCACAACAGAATGTCTAAAAAAGAGAACAAATATGTTGACTCAGAAACCTCAAATTATTTTACCCGAGCTGCTGCGCCATGACCTATAGAAGGCTTTTTAGTTAAGGTATCTCAAATATATTGATTAATTGAAACACCTTTTTTTTTCAGGAGAAATACATCAAAATTCCTCTTTATCATTATGCAAGTTTCATAAGCAGCTACAGGAAATGCCAGATGGAGGCTGATGCAGGCAAAAGAAGTATCCTGAGAAGTTCTCTGAGTTGTTAAATTAAAGCATTTCAAGTTTTTTTTTTCAATCACTGCAAATCCATTGATAAAGTCAAATAGATACATTATGTATATATATTTCTAAGGGCAGAACTGTGAATTATTCAGAAATCCATTTACCCACACTTGACCTTTAAACCCATGTCCATGATAGAGAAACAAGTCCTGGACAAAAAAACCCCTCTTACTTCCCAGGAAAGTCCATTCTCATGGATTCAACAACATTATGTAAACCAGACCATGACCGGTTTTCAAACTCTCAAGCTGTGATGCCACAAAGTCATGCTCATAATTAATTCTGAGGTTTCAGGTAAAGTAAAGGGACTTTAATATTTAGGAAAATAAGTCTTGTGGCATTAAGCACAGGTCAGTGCTCAGTTAATGGTGCCAATCCTCACTGCTGTAGGATGATATATATATATATATATATTTAAATCTAATTTGTAGTTAATAACACAAAACCAAATAAGACAGTGTTCTGGCAGAAGCTTCCACGCAATCAGTCAGCTCGAGCTGAGACAAAATGTACTAAAAGCATCAGCATTAAGTCTTTGTGCCATGATGCTGCCCATTAGCTGTTCTCTGAAAGATGCCCTTTGTCACTGTTACAGAGAATTAGTGTGATAATAGAGAGCATGTTTATCTTACACAGTCAGTCTGAGAAACAGAAGCTGGATGAAACTGCAAGGGCTTCTGATATAAAGCAACATTTTAAGGAAAATGAGGAAGCTTTTTTTATGTCAGGCACCTCAAAAGAGATACAGTGTCCCAATTTAGAATAATATGTCTCATGGGACACTCCTTGCAGTTCAATTGCTGAATAGAAAATACAGAATAAACATTTTATATTCAAATATTTTCCAATAAATTGTCATAGAACAGAGATTAAGCAATCACTTTTTCAGATTTGGACCCCTACATAGTCCCCCTAAAACCCCTGCTGTTCCCCAAAAACAATTTCATGGAGCAATTGACAGTCTGTTATTTGCACAAGATATATTTGGTTACCTGCTTGGTTTTCTCCTCTTAAGTTTGACCATCTGTCTGTGTGTATGACGTCATGGCAAATGGTCACTGGGGACACACCTCCGGGAGCAGGAATAACCACAAAGACTGGTTTCAGTATATTGGCAGGTGTTTATTAGAGCCCAGCTAACATTGGATTTTGGGAGTTGGTGTGATTTTTTTAGGGATGTGGGCAGATATCTGTTGTATAAATACATAGATATTGTATGTGTACAGAATGTCTGAGAGACACTGAGAAGAGAAAATGATGGGGTCATTGTGCCATAAACCGGCTAGCAACTTAATGTAAAGGCATTGTTTGACACACCATCTGCTCAGCTGTGATGCTACTGAGCTACATGCTGCAGACAGTGCTGCAAGCAAAGGGGGTGGAGCTGCTCTGCTAGACAAACTATCAGATGACTATATTTTGATGACCCCCGGCATCTTTTTCTGCATTATGTTCTGTAATATTGAACAAGCTGATACCTATGTTAGGCCGGTATCAGCTGATAATATTGTCAGCTGGCTTATATAGATATCTCTGTATTCTGTGGACTGATTTTGTCAATACAGTAGTTTTGCAACTGTGCAAGATACAGACACAAAACATTGCAGGTGTTTAACAAAGGTCATGTATGGAGATGGGTGTGGTCTGGCTCATGGCTATTACAATATCCCTGTTCTACTTTTTTTTTAAATTTCTAATGTGTCTGTGGTTCACCTTATGATGTATCCTTAGCTGGTGTATAAATACATAAATTATTTAACTGCTACAATAGTGGTCAGAGAACTTGGGGTTTCAACTAGTGTCACTGCATCACAAGATGATCTCTAGTTTATGTTTTATTTTAACATTTAGGTACACTAACCCTGTTTTCAGCAGTGCTTTGCTTTATAGTTATATTTATAAAGCAGGGCATTACATAAATATAAAGCAGGGGGATCTTCTCCATAATTTCCCCTCCTACCAGATTCAAATTGGCGACCTTCCAGTGTCTCTCTAACCTCCAGGCTACTGTGCTGCTGTCAAGTGAGCTGTAAGGCAACAGAAACACTGACAAACTGCTGACATTTTTTTTTACTTGTGCGCTTGGAATCCTAAAAACATTTCCCCCTCTTGACCTCTTGGATAGATCTCAGTGTCACGCAGTATTTTTTTAGTACAGTACAACTATTTGGATGACCGAGAGAGAGCTGTCCGTGGTACTGAAATGAGAGCGCAGCACGTGGCCTGGTGCGTTACTATGGCTACAGCTGTCTGTATCCCTAAAATAACCATACACACACACACACACACACACACACACACACACACACACAGTAACCTTATTACAAAAAATGGCAATCTGTTCAGTTCCTGACAGCACAGCGGTCACACTGAAAAAAATGGACAAATATCGGTTTTGTCACTAATGCTCTTAAACTCCCTCCGAGATTGTGTTTGAAAAATCAGTGCTAAACACTCAGCAACAAGTAACCTGCTGGTGCTTTCTTCCTTCCTGCCCCAAGTACAGACTAAAAGGAATTCTACAAATTTACAGTGTTTTTTTTTGTTGTTGTTGTTTCTTGTGCTTTTTGTTGCTTTGTGTTTTTGTGCTTTGAGACAAATTGAGAAGTTGGCACTTTGTAGGCTTGTCCTTTGTAAAGTGCTTTGAGACGGGGTTTGTGATTGACTGACACATGCATCAATTTGCACAGTGGGAAACAAAGCTCCACCAGGCCACTTTGCATATTTGTGGCTCCAAATAAAGAGAGAGCGCTGGCTGAAAATGTGAGCACAAGATTGCCAAAGCAATTTGACACACTGACCTGGGAGGAATAATGTATACATCATAAGGACAGATGTCAGCATGCTTGCAAGCAAGACACTTTGCTTTTGAAGCTGAATTTCACAATTATAGTTATGGTAGACATTATGGAGAAGAAATGCAGGAAACAACAACTTAAGATACTGAAGGAAGAAAACAGTTCTGGGATATACACGAGCTTTCTTGCTGGGAGTTAGATGAGACAGTACCATCCATCCATCCATCCACTTTCTTCCATTTATCCAATTCTGTGTCACAGGAGTGTTGAAGCCTATCCCAACAGTTAGAGGGTGAGAGGTGGGTACAACCTGGACAGGTGGCTACCCTGTCACAGGAGACAGTGCTATGTGAATCAGTTTATTTAATATACAGTAAGCAAATGTTTAGCATACCTTGAACTTTTTAAACTGATATCTGCACATAAATGTGCAAAATCTGTTGACAAAGGATGAGATTTGGGGCACTGGAAGCATTCTAGTTTCCTGTAGTCCAAGTTTTATTGACCAATCATGTTTGAGCAGTCATTGGTTGCATGCAAGTAAACAATCTGAGTTGAGAGTAAAAGAGGGATTACATTTGACAAAATGCAACCTTGAAAACATCTGCTATTGTCTGATGCCAGCTTACGTCTACTGTACTAACAGGAAGTGTTGAACTGGTTAGCCAGAGATCCTGGTAACACTAAAAGCCCCCTGGCTGCACCCAGAGGCTAAATGAACAGACCAGGAGATGTTTCTCCCCCAACTGTTCGCAGCTCAGCATTAAGATTGAAATGAGAAAGAAACAGCAAACCTAGCTCTGTCCAAATTTAACAAAATTTGTGCATAAGTACCAGTGAAGTTTGCACAACATTTTATGTTGATTGTAGTCAGTTTGGGGTTTTACAGAAGGATTATATGTTGGAGGAGCAGCAATTTCCTGAAACTTAGTATGATGAATGCAAAATTTGAGGAAGTCACTACATGTGACCAAAAAACCATAAATGTAACTTCCTGTAAAACTACACTGTATGAGACATGTGTTTTATACCCTTAATAGATTGAGATTGATTTTTCTACATTGTATTAAGTGAGGCTAACTGGCTGCTGGCTCTGGATTCTTGTGGGCAGATATATAATGATAATAATGTGACCTTATACATTGTGTTAATATATTTTAGTAAACTGACAGATAAACTAAATGTGTAACAAAATGCAAGTTTTTAGCACAGCTGCTGCTAATCAGACGAATGCTACACAGGACAAGAGTCGAATCATACCTTCACCCTGCTTCACCTCTGTTTTGAGTAAACTGTACTTCTTGCTAATGGAGGAATCTCTTTACTGCTTCGAGCTCTGAGAAGTGCAACATTCACACTGATATTACAACATGACCTTGTGTGTTTCAGAGTTAAATGACCAAATGACACATCTGGATTTGAACACCAGGATTGAAATAATCTGTAGCTATGCTTAATTTCCAAAATGAATGTCTTGCAGAGTCATGGCCTAACGGTGCGGGCTTCAGGCGGGTGGCCACAGTACTCAGCGAATCCTCCTCAATCCACAGTGATGCGCTGTACTACCTGACCAAGGACATGTCTGGGATAGGATTGGACCCCATGCCCTACAGCACTGTGGAGCCTGTACCTTATAGAGAGGAACCATGGGCTGAGGAATCACAAAAGTTGCTACAGGTGACTACAGGACCAGAGAAAATGTGCATGTGTAGGGACAAAAAAAACAAACAACCTATCATATCTTGTTGGGAACTGGTCTGATGAGTTTTTTTGCCCAAGCAAAAATGAGCAACTTCTTCAACTAAGCTAATCACGTAATATTTCCAGTGAGCATGATGTGTTGCTTTGCTTTGCATCATTTTATGAGTTAGCATATCTCATTAAAATGACCTCAGATAATACTGTGATAATGATTCAGGAAACCAGTTTCTGAGGTTTAATGATGTTTATTCCTGTAGTCTTTCAAAATAAAAGTTGCATCTAAGATATTTGAATAACCTAGAATCCCCTCAGACTGACTTTGAGGTGAAGTTTAAGGTGAATGTGAGTTTAGGGAAAAGACTTCAACTGAGGATGTCTCTGTGTGTGCTTTTCTGCAACACACCTTTATTATACTGTACACGTTTTGCTGCAAAAGATGGTTTCTCAGGTTGAGTACTGATTCAACAAAATGAATGGACAGAACATATATACAGGGCTGCAACACAAAATTACAACAAAAAAAAATCCCTCAAATTTAAAATAGAAAAGCTCACAGCTCACTAAGCTGCAAATGTTGTGAAAAGCATGGAGATACTGCTGGGAGACAAAAGCAATGTTTCAAAAACATTTTGCTGCTTTAATGATGAGAAAACACAGGTCTCCCTGCAAGTTACATCACCTAAGTGTGGAAGCAGCCAATGCTGCTCCCTCTCTCCACGCTGCAAAAAATGTCCATCTTAACGACCTTACTGAAAACTTAAAAATGAGCGCATTTCAGTGAAACAGCGAAAAGTAACGAACGCTTTGGGAGTCCTATTTACTGTAGATCAGCACACATACTGCTCAGATAGTTTAAAGGAACACTTAAACACATCAGATTTCAATGGGGAAAAGATCATGCTGAATATCCATGCTGATATGAACTGGGTAATGTGTTAAGAACGAAAGGATGCCACATCGTTTAATGGAAATGAAAATAATCAACCTACAAGGGCTGAATACAAAGACAAAGAAAAAAATTATGCAGCAGGCTATATAGTGACACTGACTCTAGCCAAATGCAAAACTGGTGAGAAAATAAAGGACGAGGAGGTAAAAATGTGAGTGTCCTCCACCTGTAAAGCCATTCCTGTTTTGGGAGTTCCCTCATTGTTGCCCCTCTGGTGCACCTGTTGTTAATTTCATGAACACCAAAGCAGCTGAAACTGATTAACAACCCCCCCTGCTACATAACTGACCAGATCAATATCCCAGAGGTTTAACTGACTTAATGCTAAACTCTGATTAAAAAGTGTTCCTTTAATTTTCTTTTGAACAGTGTGTGTATTTTTGCTTTAAGCATCATCATCCTGAGATTGAGCAGTAAGAAACAACATATTGGAGACTGACATTTTTTACAGCGTGGGACGCTCCGTGCCAAAAGCGCCGGCAGCGCGCAGGCAGCCTCCAGATCACACAGTTGGAGAGATGGGTATCACCAGCATGTGATCAGGCTGCCGATTGCATACGCGCTGCCGCTTACATCTGACAGACAATTAGAAAATAATGAAATCCGAGACACATGATCCGTCGCTACTACTGGTCCCTAGACTAACTGGAGTGACTTCATGAATCTGATGGGAACGATGGGGATGATGATGATGATGATGATGATATTAAATCCAGACGTATTTTTCTGCTTAAACCGACAACTTTCACTCCTGCTCCTCTTCTTCTCCTACTACTACTCTGTGTGTCGTTAAAGCGCAACAGCATGCAGGTTTCCCCGAGTGAAGACAAGATCCCTGTAAGTATAACAGCAGCCTATCCCCGCGCCTCCTGTCTTGGTTTACTGGTCTTTTTCGTCTTGAGTTAGTTTTTAAACACACCCCTGTGCTCGTGCCATCTTTAGGACTCTCTGAAATAGTTCTCATATTAACTTTACATTTGGTGACATTGCTTTGAATTTCGATCCGGAAGCGGTCCTGTAACTATTGTATGTACTTGTAGCCTAGGCTACAAGAAACATAAGACAATGCTTTTGATGACGCCTGTGGAACATCATAATTGGCTACCTAATACCATTTTATGATGAGCAGACAGGTGAGGCTCGATAAAATGTTTGGCAAACTACAGCGGATGTTTTCCCAGAAGGTTTTATTAAGCTTTTCTCAGAACAAGCATATGCACCTTTGGGAGGTTCTTGGTACTGGATAGAGTGAAGCGAATGAAAATCCCTGCACACCTGTCTCCGTGTTTGCTTATACATAAAAGAGCAAAAATACAATAGTGACGGTACAGGAGACTGACGGTAGCAGCTATTGTGTGTCCGATAAAGTGGTACAGGTGTTATTAGATGGTAAAATGGTTAATGGAGTGGTTCTTATATTGCGCTTTTCTACTTGAGCACTCAAAATGCTTTATACAACATGCCTCATTCATCCATTCATACAAGCACTTTTTATACGACTAAGTGCTTTCTGTTTAACATGCGCACACAATCACACCCTGATAAACGCATCGCAGAGCGACACGGGGTTCAATATCTTGCTCAAGGTTACTGTGGCGTGCAGACTGAAGCAGCCAGGCATCGAACCACCAACCTTACGATTAGTAAGTAACTTGCTCTCTCCTGAGCTACCCATAAGATTTTTTTCTGTGAATATAAATTCAAATTTGAAAATGAGCTAGACTTTGCATACATGCAAACCTGTTTTTTAAATAGCGACTATATCTGAATAACGAGAACATCTGATATTTTTCTCACTCCTTTGAGACATTGGGAACAATGCACTGGAGTAATTTACACCTTTCCTTCACACAGGTGTCTGATTAGACCCAAGTTGGGCGGAGCTATACTAAACTACACTGCTGTTTCTAAATGCGCATATATAATATAATATAATTTTTTTTCGGGTGGTCTGCTCAACAGCGAGATAAGCCAGCCTTTTAAACAAAGGTGGTGGAGACTGAAGTGTGAAAAGTGACACAGGCGCGGCTTTAGCCTAATGAGCAGACGCACCTGTGGATGATCAAAGCAGGTTTCAGGAACACCCGTACTTATTTTGACTTGCTCGAACCATTACGTAAATTATTAATGGCCACTTTCTTGAATTTACACTCAGTCGTTTGCCATAAAAACAAGGGAGGGGTTACATTTATTTAAAGGATAGAAAAATATCTAGATGTTGTCTGTGTAATATTGCACAACCAAACACGTAGATCTACTGTATGCTGCTGCATCTGCTTGGTCGTTTTCTGGGACTGCTCCTACCATACAGTAAATCTACAGTACTGTTTCTGTCATGCTATATTCTTAAACTTGTGATGACTCTTAAGGCAGGCATATTTAAAGCCACTATGCTAATCAGCGTCTGTGAAATTATGTATTGTGGTGATGCCAACTTATTTAGCTGTATCACGCTGGCTCTTTATAAACCGAACTAAGGTTAACATTAGCATGTTTTTTGCTCTCTCATTTAATGTATTGGTGTATTTCCCATACATAAATGTAGCGTAAAATAGAAGTACTCATGTAGTGGTTGTTCATGTGTTGCATCTTCTCTCTCTCCTTTTGTCTGTGTTGTTCTCTCTATGCCCCGCCCCCCCCTTACGAAAATTCACTATGGTTTCCTATGGTTTTTATGCAGTAACCACGAGTGTGTGTGTGTGTGTGTTTTACCATGGTAAAACCATGGTTACTGCATAAAAACCATAGGAAACCATAGTGAATTTTCGTAAGGGCCTTACCCCCTCAGTCAAAGCAGATTGCTGTGTCTCCCTGAGCCTTGTTCTGCTGGAAGTTTCTTCCTGTTAAAAGGGAGTTTTTCATTTCCACTGTCACAAAGCGATTCTTCATAGGCCATTTGGTGTGTTGTCGTCCCCCCGAATACTGCAGGGACTTTACATTACAGTATAAAGGTGGCTATTGCTGTGTTTTGGTGCTATATAAATAAACCAGACTTGAATTGTATTGAAACACCGTGTATGTTTAAGTTCAAGAGCAAGGAGTAATAGAGCATCATATTTTGCATCGCTATACTGTATACTGGTAAGAAGTTTCCCATCATGCCTAGAAGCTATAGAGCTTTCCCTCTTGTGTCGTCCATGTTTAGTCTCGCTCTCTGCTTTCCCTCTGTCTAAATAAAGAATAAAACGGCCAAAGGTGAGCTGACTGCCCACTCTGCTGCTGAAGGTTCTCACTTCAGTGTTTTTGAGAACCTGCCAAAAGCCACTTGTGCTTGTGTGCACTGACACTGCAGTAATGTTTAAGTTCATTCAAACAGTTATTACATAACTCCATTGCTGCTTAAAGGTGGTGTACCTTCTCTATAACAAATTTGTATTTGACTGGGATACATTGCTATAATTGTTTTAGTTTTTCAATTGTTGCTGCTGTGATAAGTAATATTTAATGTAATATTAATATTCTACAGGTCATGGGATCGGCCTCAGGATGTCATGCCATTGGAGAAGGTCTTTACTTCAGTGATGGCCGACGAAAAATCGACTATGTTCTCGTCTTTCATCATCGACGGCACAGCTCCATACGATCTCCTGCTAGTGCTTCAGTCTCTCAAGACCGGTTATCTATTGTTTCTAATGGCAACTTTCCATCAATGGCGGCCTCAGATGTGGGAGCAGTTGGAGGTGGTGCTGGCATTCCAGGAGGGGAGGCTGCAGGTGTCAGCGAGGTGTTCATGGAGCTTGGAGGTGCAGGAGATGGAGAGCCAGTGGAGCCTGGAGACCATGAGATGCGTCTAATCAGGCAGGAGTTTGAAGCGAACCTGCTAGAGGCTGGTTTAGAGATTGAGAGAGACAGAGAGGTGAGTGTGTGTGTGTGTGTAAGACCGCACTAAAATTCTACTTTTCTCTATAATGCTGGCTAAGACTGATGCATGCTATCAGCAAAGCAGTTGACAGATATCTTTATATTTTTTGGCAAAAGCTGTTACTTGTTTGGAGATTCCTGAGTAGCAACCTTTTATATGTAGGAAACGGCACAATTTTTTTTTTTTTTATCTAAATGTAAAAATTTGGGAAAAAAAATTATGCTGTTTGTGAACTGTTAAATATGCATTCTTGTAAAAGTTTGAAATGGCTCTTAACAGAGCTCCTTTCTATGCACTGGAATACAGAAACAGGTAGCAACATTTATCAATTATTGCATATTCTAGTGCAGTTTACACAGTGGTAAGTCTTTAGTATTAGTTACAAAGTAAATCTGATAGTATAATTATGATATGAAGACCTTGATAAACTATTTAGACTACTTTAACCCTTTATGATCTATAATAGAAGTCCGCCAGAACCCTAATTTTAATATGTATGAGAGAAATCCATAGTAACTACAGAAAGTGCCTAAAAAGTTCACTAAAACACAAAGAAATTGAAAACCATGTTTTTTTGTTTGTTTTTTTTGTATTTGCGTATTTGCTAGATATAGAAATGCCATAGCTGTACATGCTGAATGATCGCTTTTTTGTATGTGGTTGCAATTCGACTGGCATTTAAAGACAGTCATGCAACCGGGAGCGCCGTTTCTCTGGTCGGTCACAAAGGGCCACAGGGAAGTGTGTGTGTGTGTGTGTGTGTGTGTGTGGACTGGATTGGCCTCGCCTCGATTTCCTGAAGGCCCTGGATATTGTAGGGCTGTCTTGGCTGACGTGCCTCTGCAATGTCGTGTGGAGATCTGGGGCGGTGCCTCTGGATTGGCAGACTTGGATGGTGGTTCATCTTCAAGAAGGAGGGCATAACACTCCTCAGCCTCCCCGTGAAGGTTTATGTGAAGGTGCTGGAAAGCAGCGTTTCTCTGTTAGTCAAACCTCAGCTTCAAGAGGAATAATGCAGTTTTTGTTCTGGGCATGAAATGCTAGACCAGCTCATTATCCTCTCGAGGATATTGAAGTGTACATGGGAGTTTTCACATCCAGTTCTTAAAATGTTTTGGATAAAGCTTATCATTAGGGCTGGATCAGGTGACCCCAAACCATCCCTGAGTTATGCTGCTATAGGCCTAGGCTGCTGGGGGGTTCCCATGATGCGCTTTCTTTCATTTGCATCTTTTCACCCTTTGTGTACCACTCTGCATTTAATCATTAGTTATTAATCTCTGGCTCGCTTTCACAGCTTGTCTTTTGTCCTGTCACTCTCTCACCTCACCCCCAACTGGTTGCAACAGATGACTACCCCTCCCTGGCTCTGTTGGAGGTTTCTTCCTGTTTAAAGAGAGTTTGTTTGTTTTGTTTTTCCCCTTTTCTTTTCTCCCGCTCTTCCCACTGTCGCCAAGTGCTTGCGCATAGGGGCAGTGACGTGCAGTGAGGTTTGTGACAGGTTATGCACTGACTTGTCAGGAGTCGGATGTTCAGATATGAACCCAAAATACAAGCTTATGTTTCAAATTTAATTATGCTCATGCTTAATTATGCTTTAATCAACTCCACACTGTTCAACAATGATGCCAAGAAAAACAAAATATTTAATTTAAGGTCAAGCTATTATTTGGGCGGCGGCGGCGGGGGGTGTCTCATTTTAAATAAAAACATGTATTGTCAACTTTATTTGAAGATGGGGGCAGCACTGTTGCAGCACTGCCCCGTATCGTTGCGGCACGGTACTTCCTGCCTCACCCTGTGTATTTTCACAAGCGTTCATTCAGTATATTAGACAGACTGTGAAACATCAGCATATGTGGCACATGTGTAATCAAACATGTATATTGGCGACATAAAGAGAGACAGCAATGGGCAAGCGCTAACCACCTGCTTCATTTATTGTATGTGACACAGCGCCACCAGAGGTGAACCACAGCACTGCACTGACTCACCTTGCATTTCTTACATATGCTTCAACAGGCAATGCGTAAATTTCGTAAATTTCGCGATTTTGACCATTAAAGTGCTGAAATAATTCAGAAAACAGTTTTATAGAACAGTCAAGTGGTCAAATGTATTTTCTCTTATTAGTATTTTACTTGTCATGATGACGACTGCATGTCACTGCATAGGGGGTTGTTTTGATTGTTGGGTTTTCTCTGTAACTATTGTAGGGGCTTTACGTTACAACATAAAGTGCCTTGAGGCGACCGTACGTTGTGTGTGTTTTTTTTTTTTTTTTTGTCTTGTGAACCTCGAAGGCATGTGATCACGGACCTCGGGATATCTTGTGGGGGTTGCTGCTGGAGGATGGGGTGTCTGGACCCCTGTCCCTGTACAACTGCCGCGAAAGCTTGGTCTTCAATGCCGGTAATAAGTCGGAGTCATTCCCGTGGATGTTGGACTCCACCAGTTCTGTTCTTTGTTACAGATTCTATTCAGACTTTTTATGGATGGCTTTTCTAGGCATAGCCAAGTGGTGGAAGGCTTCTCCCTTGGTGAACTCAGAATCTTATCTTTGATGTGGTTCTGTTGGCTTCATCAGGTGCAAGTACAAAGCGGTGAGTATAAGAATTACTACATAAATCTGAAGCCATGGTTCACAGCCAGAAAAGGATGGCATGCCCTCTCTGGGTCAGGGACGAGTTGCTGCCCCAAGTGGAGGAGTTTAAGTATCTCAGGGTCTTGTTCGCAAGTGAGGGGAGAAGGGAGTGGGAGATTAACTGACAGACGTGTGAAGATAGAGCTGAACATAAAAGTGAAGCTGTTGATTTACCAGTCAATCTACATCCCTACCCTCACCTATGGTCACAAGCTTTGGGCAGTTGCCAAAACAACAAGATCACTGATAGATCGCAGAAATGAGCTTCCTCTGAAGGGTGACTGGCTTCTCCCTTTTAGATATAGGGTGAAAAGTGCAGCCATAGGGGAGGGTCTCAGAGTAGAGCCACCACTCCTCCACATCAAAAGGAGCCAGTTGAGGTGGTTCCGGCATCTGACTAGGATGCCTCTTGGGTGAGGTGAGGTGAGCATGTCCAGACACGTTAGAGATGTATCTCTCAGCTGGCCTGGGAACGTGTTCACCTGGATAAGCTGGAGGATGTGGCTGGGGAGATAGAGTTCTAGGTTTTTCTGCTTAGGCTGCTGTCCTTGTAGGATGTGCCTGGAACAACTTATTGCTGGCAATGCTAACCAAGCTCTCACTGCAGTTGTACATGGACTCAATTGCTTGTAAACAGTGGACCATTCTTCTGCAGGACCCCTGCACAGGATACCACAAGAGATGCAGTCAAATGTATTTAAGGCCACAAAACACATGTAGATTGAATGGGCAAACTCCCACGTACACTCAAATATCCTTGAGAGGATACTCAGAGCTGGCCCAGCATTCCCTGACCCAGATGAAAACAACATTGTTCCCCTTGAATCAACTACTGGATGAACTCTACTTTCAGCACCCTGCCATAAGTGTTTCTGGCGAGACTGAGGGGTATAGTTGAAGTACACCCTCCAGTCCCCTTCGTGAAGTCTGCCAGTCCAGAAGAAACACCCGAGATCTCCATGCAATGTTGCAGAGGTGAGTCAACCAAGAGAGCACGCAGAGTCTTCAGGAACTCAGGGCGATTCTCATCCACACCAGGGGCCCTGCCACCAAGCAGGAGTTAAACTACCTCAGTGACCTCATTCCAAGTTATCAGTTATTCAGCCAAAATATTAACAGTGCAAAGAAAACGCAACAAAAGGAAAGACACCTACAGAAGCTGCACTTACTTTTAGTATTAAACAGAGGTCTTGGGAAAACTTTACATAGGTTCAGGTTCCTTTATTGATACTTAGGTGGATTTGTTTTTAGATTCTGTTATTTTAGATATAAAATAATTGCTTATTGGTCTCTATCAGCTTGATGAAATTTGACAATTGATGACCTCCATTTCTTTGTGAACCGTTCCTTAGTGGATTTGTTTTCATGATTAGGATCATCACCATGTTGAACAGTCCACTGCCACACACAATGGCACACACTGTCTTCAAGTACAAAAATAAAAGCCAAAACACAGGCCAAAGGATAACGCCAAACAAACAGAAAAACACAAAACAGACCTAACTGTACTTGTATGGGCTTTTCCTGAAATGCTGACACTATTTTTGAGAGAATCAATTTGTCAGTAAGTGGTGGCTTTGAAAAGCATTTTATTGAGCGTCAAATGATTTTAGAGCTTCTGTTTCAGCTTTGTAGTGCAGGCCTCAGATTCCATCAGTATATCAAGGTATTCAGTGGTAGTTTTGTACATGTTGATCTCTTAGAAGTTGCTAATGGGGGAAGCACCCCAGTAAAAAGAGCACCACATGTGTAACTTTTAAAAATCAAGGTTAAACTTGAAGTTATGTTGAGTCCATAAGTTTTTAGATAATTAGTTTTTATTTTATTTTGCTAAGGCCTCAAATCCCTCACTCTAAACATCACTCTCATAGTACAAGCATCTGGTAGAGCATGTGTTCTCAAAGTATGGTCTGTAGGTTAGTGGTGGTACTAGTAATTTGTGAACCAATGAAAGAATCCACAACTATACACTTCACATATCCACAATCAGAAGAGGGAATGACGGAAGATCTTTTTGAATCCTTGAGAAATAATCGGGATTATAACTTCCAACACTAACCTACTGTGTGCTATAATTCTATAGTTTTACTGACTTCACAGGCTTTTTGAAAATGAACCTTAACACAGGATCTGACGTAACAGTATCTTGAGCTATTTAAGGTGAGCGCCTACATAGGAGCCTGGCTCAGATAGTAGGAGGTGGGTGAGACTGTGTGTAACAAAGTAAGTTGTACATTGCTCCAGCAAAATGCTTGTCTTGAGGTTTCTGTTTTAATGTACCAAGCTGTTCGAACATCTTTCATTAGCTTGCCATTGTGGGACAAAATAACAGAAATGCTGCATGATTAGTCCCAATTCAGAGCAACTATTAAGTTTAAGTTGATGAATATATTTCAGTCAAAGGCACATTATGATATCCTGTTATGAACTTTTGGTGTAGCACAGATCCACTCTAAAGGTTTGCAAAATATTTTTATCTATCAGTGTGAAATGATCAGATTCCTCTGTGCAGAATAAACCATGTCAGAGTTGCTGGTTTAGATACCTTATGATTCTGTGAGTTCTTGAGGTGTGAGGAGGCTTAAAAGGGGGAAAAAATACAATAAATTTTTGCCACATGAATAAAGATAAATCCAAAGTGAAATGCAATTACAGAATAGAAATTAAAGATAAATGTCAGCCCAATATGAGGAACATGTACAAAGTGCATCAGTGAAGTTCACCAATAAAAGCGATCAAAAACCTCTATAACTAATAACAGTGTAATAAGAACTTCATTAACATTGTGGTTTTAGAGAATGGCAGCTTTGTGTGTCAGATGGCTTGTATCCAAGGGCAACACACTAATGGATAACTTGGTGCAGCCTGCACCAAACCTGCGAACCTGAGTGATGGATGGGGGGAAAAAAAGTAAAGTCTGAGTCATTCAGCCTTCCACCTTCATCCATAAATGCCTGTAGAAAGGAAACCTTTAACCGACAACGCTTCCTGCCATTATGGATGGATCTGTGTGGATATCAACCCACCACTAAAAATGCAAAGATTGCTGAGCATAACCTAGAATATATAACCAATTTATCAGCTCTGGCAACAAGTTTCATTAAGTGTGTGCGCGTTCCAAACTTGGTCCTCCTATACACACAGCTGTGTGGATTTACAGCAAGTGATTTCATGAACAGCAGGGTTGTCGCAAAACACCTTCTACTTCAAGAATTATCGAGTCTTAGTGGAGCAGTGCGAAGTTGTTGAATTGAACTCAGAATAGCATTTCACTTTATCTTCTCGACAGGATATAATTACTTCTGTGTCTCCTTCCTGAAGTCTGTTCATGTAAAATTCACATTCAAAGTGCAGTTTGCTGAATGTGACTCACCTTTTGCTGCTGCTTTCTGATGTAGTTATTTCCAGTCTTGATTACAATCTTCTATCAATGCATGTTTGTTTACCAGCACAAGTATTTAATCGGCCAATCATATGGCAGAAACTTCATGTATTTATCCATGTAGACATGGTCAAGATGACCTTAAACTGAGCATCAGAATGGGGAAGAAGGGTGATTTAAGTGACTTGGAACGTGACTTAGTTGTTGGTGTCAGACAGGCTGGTCTGAGTATTTCAGAGACTGGTGATTTACAGGGGGTATTCCCGCAAGCATGTCTAGGGTTTACAGAGAATGGTTTGGGGGGGGAATCCAGTCAGTGCCAGTTCTCCGGGGGTAAAAATGTCTTGTTGAGGTCAGAAGAGAATGGTCAGACTGCTTTGAGTTGATAGGAAGGTGACAGAAACTCAAGTAACCACTTGTTGGAGAGGAGCATCTCTCAAAACACTGTTTGTCAAGCCTTGAAACGGATGGTCTCCAGCAGCAGAAATTTTCTTGGCACACTTTGGACCCCTTGGTACCAACTGAGCATCAAAGCTCAAATCTTAAACTAGTTTCTTGAACATGACCGTGAGCTCACTGTACTCCGATGGCCTCCACAGTCACCAGATCTCAATCTGCTGTAATAGAGCACATTTGGGATGTGGGGGAATGGGAGACTTCGTATCATGGATGTGCAGCTGACAAATCTGCAGCAACAGTGTGACAATGATATGTCAATATGGACCAAAATCTGAGGAGTGTTTAAAGCACCTTGTTGAATCTGTGCCATGAAGAATTAAGGTAGTTCTGATGGCAAAAGTGGGGGGTCTAACTAGGTAGTAGCCATGTGTACCTAATAAAATGTAGAGTGAGTGCAGAGCCTGTTTGTTTTGGAGTCAGACACACACAGAGGCCTTCCTGTTTCATCCAAGCTGGCAGACTTTAATTCTAGTAGCCTCAGCCAACACAGCTGCTGTTCTGACCTCTGTGTCGATTTACTAATTTGGCCTAAAACTGCTAATTTAGTTTTGACACGTACAAATCACTTTCGCCGTCATTGTGTGTTACTGGTGCTTGCATTCTGTAGCTCTGTCCCGCTTTTGTTTTGTGTGTCTGGCACTTGGCAGAACACACAGTCTGTGTGCTCTGCTTACTTTGTTGTAATGACGCTCCAGGCTCACTGCCACAAAGTTGCACAAATGTCAGTTATTGTTAAAGTTCCACTTGTTAGTTAATGAGCTTCTGCTTCACTTTGGCTTCAACAGGAAGTTTTTAGTGTTGTTGCTCAATAGAAGGCAAAAACTACAGTACACTAACTTACCAGTGCAGGGTTTGTGTGTATGAGATACCTATTATGCTGTGTGTGTGTGTGTGTGTGTTGGCTGGCAGCCAATTGGCAGTGTGTGGAGTCTGCAGGCTAGTATTAATCAGATTGTTGACAGTGTGGCCATGGAGCCTAAGCCAGGATGAGATTAGCTGACTGACTGATAGCTCTTTATCTCATCTCATGGATCTAGGGGTAGAATCTGCCACTGAGAGGAACAAACATCCCAGTATCCTAAATTTGAACAAAGTGGCAAGTACTCTGACAAACATAATTGCACTCTTCTATCACTGTATAGCTTGATGTTGTTATAGGAGGTGCAGGCAAAGGGAGGGAACAGTGAGAAGCAACCTTACCGATATTATTGGGCAATCAGTCGTGTACAATCTGACAACCAAAAATCAATTTTCCACTGTAGTTCGTGCGCACATAATGAAATGAGAAGCTGTTCAACAATCTATTACTGCTAACGAAGTGCATACAAGAGAGGCACAACCTGCACCTTTAACTAACTTGCATAATGAAAGCAGATAATTAACCGGTGGCCTGTTGGTTAATGTGTTCCAAAGGCTTTGGAAGACATTGCAGTGTTTTTGAGGGATTGGGGTCAGTTTAAGTGCTCACTCAAGACTATTTTGGGTAATGAATGGTAAGCATCGACTGTCACTTTGCTTAAAATCTTTTAAATTAGTAACATAGATTTTTTTTTTTCCTTCCATCTATAGTTCACATCCAGGTTTATGAAGATTACACGTATTCTGTAAGATGATGCTGAGTGCTGAAAGGTTTTAACCATTGTGGTTCTCAACTGTTTTTCTGAATGTGATGTGTGTAGTGGGCTGAGTTTGTATAAGCTGGAAGCAAAAAGGCAGGAGGAAGTATACTTTTTACATAAACTTAATAAAAAGTGACCTTGTTTGATCTGCTCGTGCCCAACCTGTTTGACTTCAGATTAATTGGATGCTGTAAAAGAAGAGTGACTTGTTGATTGTGTCTCAGGATTATTGAGCTGACCTTTGATCTCTTAGGGACATCCTCTTAGAGAACACGCTTAATTAAATCAGAGCAAGATTTTAATTGAAGAAGTGGAGCTGGGACTTGTGATGACTTCAGTCCATGGGGAATTTAGAAACAGACCAGGATTGTGTTCTTTGAGATACTGAATAGCATAAAACACGCTAGCAAAAACTAAATATGTTGCATTGAACATTACGCTAGGATTCATCGGGGCAGCTTGCCTTAGTCTTAATTAACCCAGCTGAATAACAGCTCTGTACTTGTGCTTTATATCCCATATGGTATTTTTCTACATGGAACTATTCTTCCATTTTACACATGAAACTACAGGGACTGTATTTGGCAATAAATGCTGCACTAAGATAAAAACGTAGCGCAGAAGCTGGTGCTCTTATGTGTTTGTGCTTATTTTCTCATGTAGACATTTTTAAAGTAAGAGCAACTTCAATCCATCACCAATATGTTCATGCACAGTATTAAGCGTAGGTCATCTGCACTTTGACTGTGCGAGATCTCATACTCTATTGTTTTTAGTGTAAAATAGAAAAATGTTGAAATTCCAGCAACGGGTGTGTGTGTGTGTGTGTGTGTGTGTGTGTGTGGGGAACACCTTGCTAGTCTAGACCAATGTGTTTCAGAAGTAGGCGAAGGTGTACCAAAACCTCCTACTGCTACTATTGCAAAATGAAAGAAAAGGGATGTGGTGATTTTATATATATATATATATATATAATAAAAGAAAAAAGAACAAAAACCCCTGAGGATTTTTGTTTTCCCTCCATAAGATTAGAATAATGTAAACAATGACATCACTGACAGCACATCTCCATATTTCTTGGGTGATTAAATAGTTGGTAACGTAGGCGGCCATTGTTTCTGTGCAGTTGCTGGTAACTTTTCTCTGCTTCAGTTTTGGACTTTAAGAGAAACATTACACTTTGTAGACAAACATAATTGTTATCCTGTTACATTAACACTGGTAATTAATGCTACAGTGAGTCAGAATGATATCGTTTGCTGCTTAGCACCCACATAAACATAATTTTGTTGTTAGCCATTTCCTTCATGAGAAGGAAATGGCTGTAATGGGGCTAACGTTGATGTGATGACGGCATTTAACATTTATTAAGGGTGTTTTTAAAATTGGACCTTTTTACTGATGTTGGTGTTATTCAGTGTTGTCATTGTCAACTACTCAGCTGGAGGAGGTGAAGATGGCATTTTGTTTTTATTTATTTATTTATTTATTTATTTTACTCTTACTTGGGGCTGGAGCCTCCTACAGGGTGAGAAGTAGAGTTCACCCTGGACAGGTCTCCAGTCTATAACGGTGCTAACACAGATGAGTGTTTTGCTTCTTGGATTTTTAAAACTAAGGGGAAAAAGGGGAAAGAATCGGCACAAATATCAGCCATGTAGATCCATGGTACATACGTACTCTAGATCCATGGATCTATAGTGAATATGTATGATAAAACTTAAATCCTGTGTTTTGAATAAAGAAAATGAACTTCCAATTATCCACCTACAGCTGTGATCTGACTACCTAAAAGTCTGTAGGATGGCACTGATGTCATCCTGACTCTTAGCCACAGATGGTAAAAAAGATGGATGTAGCTTCCAGTTTAGAAAAATGAAGCCAAAATGTCAGTGCCTTAAATCTGTGTTCTATCTGAAGGCCATCAGACAGTGATAGCTGTGGTTTTAAAAAGACTTTCTGACTTGACCTCTGAACATTTCTTCTTTCGGCTGCTCCTGTTAGGGGTCACCGCAGCGGGTCATCTGCCTGTGGTATCCTCCTTTGTCACACCAACCCTCTACATGTCCTCCTTCGCTATATCTATGAACCTCTTCTGTGGTCTTCTCTTCTTCCTGCCTGGCAGCTCCATCTTCAACATCCTTTGTCCACTACATCCACTATTCCTCCTCTTCAGAAGTCCAAACCATCTCAGCCTTGCCTCTCTAACTCTCTAACAGCTCTGCCACCTCCAGCTTCTTCTTTCTGTCTTTTTGTTAGTGCTGCTTTGGATGGTTGACACCTGGACCCTATCCTATGAATCGAGTTTAACATGGGTAACAGGGTATCTTTCTGTTATCTGGATTCGCTTACCCTAACACTGCCGATCAGGATAAACGGTCACACAAAGCTGGTTATCAATTCACCAAGTTTCCCCTGTGGATGAAAGCGGTGCCGATGGCAGTATCTGTCTAATCTAAACGGGAAGTTTTGTGGGTCATGTGACTTTTCTGTCACAGAAAATGATCCCTGAGAGAGCCACCTACTCCAGAGGCATTATCAAATGGCTATCAAATAAAAAAATCTATGGTGTGTGTGTGTGTGTGTGTGTGTGTGTGTGTGTGTATTTTTTTATATATATATATATATATATATATATATATATATATATAAATAATATACACACACATACATACATACACACATCAATAGATGATACCAAAGATGCGATTAATGCCGGAGCAAATCATTGATCTGGTACGCAGAGCATCCAGGAAAAACATTTTTCATTCCAATTAATACCTTTGTTGCTGGGTACCTTTCAGTGCTGCTGTTTATTTCTAAGGTGACAGCTGCACATTAGAGCTCTGAAACTTGAAACTGAATACATTTAAACATTAAAGGTTCCCACAGTCTAATAACAGAGCCATAGAAATGGCTTAGTTTCTTGGCAGATCAAAGTGAAATTAATGTGAT